>BHFT01000931.1:0-23547 GCA_004320025.1 Laticauda laticaudata | reverse complement strand
ATAAAAATAAAAATATTACTTTGACATTCCTGTTTAAAATCGCCGCTTAATCACTTCTGTCAAAACTTTTACAGATTATTTCTTTTCCTTAGGGTGTCTTTTCAAATATTAAAATAAAGAAAAAGTTCTCACCAAACCGGCACACTCTCTCTTTCCGTTCTCTTCCGTTTTGGAGCTGTCCCAACTTCAGCAGCTTTAATGGCTACCTCTTTGCCGTTGGCAAGAAGAGCTTCTCCTGGATCTACCAGGGACTTTGTGGTATCCCTGTGATCGACAGGATGCGCTCTTTACATTCACTGTCTCTTTGGGACGGTTTAGATCCAATTGGACTGTCCAGGAGCAAAGATATTGGCAGTGATCTCAGACCTCCAAGATTGCATGCCTTATCATCACGACACCAGCTCCACTCTCCGGCTGCATGGCTTTGAATTCATACTATATGCCATTATTCTGTCCTTGGGAGTTTTAGCAGCAGTGGGCAATCTCTGATCCTTCTGAGTCTCCACCACCACAGCTATCAGCTTCTCCTATTCTTCATGCTTGGCCTCTCGATTGCTACTGGAGAGAGGTGGGAGGCCTGGATGAAGCAGTGGCACCTCATCTCTTCTACTTGAGCAGACACTTCCTAGCATTGTCTATACTACAGCTTTCCACATACAAAGCCATAGGAAACAAGGAAGTATGATACTATACTTAGAGATCAAGTTCTGTAGCAATGGTCACCAGAAATGGTCTATCCCCTCTCTAAAATTTTGATCTCTCCCACAATCAAAATTGCTTCTTGAAATAGCAGTTCTATAGTGAGGTAGTGCCTGGATGTGCTTGCTAGTGGTAATGCTGTAGAAGATTGGAGATTATCAAGAACCCTTCAAGAGAATAGCAATAGCAATAACACTTAGAGTCTTAAACTTATATACCACTTCACAGTGCTTTACAGCCCTCTCAAAGTGATTTACAGAGTCAGCATATTACCCCCAACAATCTGAGTCCTCGTTTTAGTGACCTCAGAAGGATGGAAGGTTGAGTCAATCTTGAGCCAATGTTCAGAATTGAACTCCTGGAGTGAGTTAGCCCGCAGAACCGCATTCTAACAACTATACCACTTTTGTTTAAAAGAAAAATAGCTCCAGGTACAGGTAGTCCTCAACCTATTACCATAATGGAGCCCAAAATTTCTGTTGCTAAACAAGACAGTTATTAAATGATTTTTTTTCTTTATTTTACAAGGTTTTTTTTTTGCCACAGTTGTTAAGCAAACCATTGAAGCTGTCTAACAATTAATTGTTAGATATATCTGTCTTGCCCATTAACTTTGTTTGTCTGATTTTACAATATCCTTCTGCTACAGCCACCAAGCTATGCTCACAGAACTGGTCGTAAAAAAAATTGAATCCCACCACTGCTCCTCACCCCACTAACCTGCTTTCCAGCTCCGTTCTCCCGTGCAGGGCAACAAAAGAAGTCCCAGCCAATTAGCTGGGATTCAGGAGGTAGAAGTGGGGCCAGACAGAGGTGGTATTTGCCGATTCTCCGAACTACTCAAAATTTCCGCTACCAGTTCGACAGAATTGATCAGAACCTGCTGAATACCACCTCTGGGTTTGAGGAAGCTAGGAATAAATAACTTCAAAATGTTTTTGACATGCAGGAGATTTTGAAGCAATTCACTTTTTGAAGCATTTGGTATCTTAAGAAGAAGACAGAGAATGGAGCTTCACCTGCTTAGGTCCCAGCTTAAGTGAGTGGGTGGATATTGAAATTCATGAAAAAAATATGGATGGGGAGAAACTTGTTCAGTTTATATGTTTATAGCAACTTCAATGTTTCACACTTTTGCCTCAGTAGAACTATTAAGCTACAGTTATCCTTTGGACTTCTTTTTTTCCCCAAATTTTGTTCTGCAGTTGTCTCTTCAAAACACATACAGTTTTGTGAAAACCAGAATATAATAACATGTCAGAGTTGGAAACAGAAAACACTGAAAACAAGATCAGCCATTGAGAAAGTTAGCGCTCCCACATCTCCTAGAAGAATGAAATATCTTGAGAAATGTTAAAAAAGGCAGAATATTATATTTCCCTCAAGGAGAAACATGCTCTTGGAAAGCAGTCCTCACCTTTGTTAATAGCCTAGCAGGACTGAAGGATCTTATTTACAAGACAAAAGACCTTTAGCTTCAGGATGATGAGATTATCCCTCACTCAAGGACAAAGCCTTTAAGACACAATAGGAATTGCCCAACACTCTTTCAGAATACAAGCCTATTCATTACATTTCATCACCAGCAAGTTTCAATCAGACAACCTCAGCTATAACCCCTACATAGCCCCATGGGAATCTGACTACAGCCAATCGAATATATAGTATATTCTTGCACAGGAACAGGAAGCTCAAGTTCAAAGCCCAAGAGAATATAAATACTTCTCTCTCTCTCAATTCCATGTGGTCAGCTGTACCAGACCCATGTGATTGATGGTTCTGCTTCATTAAACTATCTTCCCAATCATCCTTCATGTTTCCAGTGTCTTTCTCCACAGTTGGAACTGAAGCAGATGGATATTTCTTCCAACACCATGAAACCTTTACTGAAATTCACATGTGTTTTATAGAATGTCATCATTCAAAGTAGCGATGAAATTCAGTTACCAGCGTATCTTTCATCATTTCATTCATAATAAAACATTTGCCTTCAATTCTAACTCACAAGATCATACCACCTTCACTCAAGCAAGTATCTCTTGTCTTACCACCACAATTGTGGCCAAAATTTCTGCAAGACAACTATTATGTGAGTTGTGCCCCATTCTATAACCTTTTTAGCACAGGAGTTAAGCAAACCACTGCAGTTGTGAACCATATGATTGTTAAGTGAATCTGGTTTCCCGCATTGACTCTGCTGGCTGGAAGCCAGCTGGGAAGGTTACAAATGGTGATAAGGTGACCCTGAGACAGTGAAATGGCATAAATATATGTCAGTTGCCAAGCGCCTGAATTTTGATAACTTGATGCTGCAACAGTTGTAACAGAACACTGGTCATAAGTCACTTTTTTCAGTGCCATTCAGAGGTGGTATTCAGCAGGTTCTGACCAGTTTTGGA
The DNA here is from genome assembly GCA_004320025.1 of Laticauda laticaudata. NCBI lineage: Eukaryota > Metazoa > Chordata > Lepidosauria > Squamata > Elapidae > Laticauda > Laticauda laticaudata. Next base: position 20,449 of record BHFT01000931.1, on the reverse strand, counting down.
GAACTGGTAGTGGAAATTTGGAGTAGTTCAGAGAACCGGACCATCTCTGACTGGTCCTCCCCCATCTATTCTCTGCCTCCTGAGTTCCAGCTGATCAGCTGGGTCTTCTTTTGTTGCCTGTACAGGAGAATAGAGCTGGAAAGCCGGTTAGTGAGGTGGGGAGGGAATGGGATTTTGCAGTAACATTCCCCCAGGAGTGGGGAGGGAATGGGGATTTTGCAGTATTCTTCCCCTGCCATGCCCATCAAGCCACACCCACCAAGCCATGCTACACCCACCAAGCCACAGAACCAGTAGTAAAATATTTTGAATCTCACTACCGGTGCCAGTGTAACTTTGTACAGTCATTTAACAAATGTGTCAGCATTCCAAGTAATGCACCCAAAGAAAGCAGAACTCTGAGGCAGGTAGATTCCTCAAGAAACAATTTATTGGAAATCTCATATTGGCACAACTGGTGAAAACTGATTCTGAAGGTTCCTGCAGTTTTCACCTAATTAAAAAGTAAATGTTCTCCCTTCCTCCAAGCCCTCGGTCACATTGTCCAATCGAGGTGCTGACTGGTTGCTTGGTTAGTTCATTCCTCCTCTCCCCAGCCACCTGTTGGAATGTCCTTGGTTCCCACAGGAAAACTTCTTAGTTTGACTATAAACCCCTGGCTAGCTATTTCCCCCCTCCCTGTCCCTTTTTCTTCCTTGTGGCAATCCTGAAGCCTCAAAGATGGCCTCATCCAGGTTCCCTTCAGAGTTGACAGAATGGTTACAAGTACCTTATTCAATTTTCCTTCTTTTACAAACCAATACTTATTTTCCTTTCTCTTATTTCCTTCATTATTTCATATTCTGTATCCATTATTCCTCTTACATTGCAAGTTATAATTTTGACAGACAGGCTTATGACCACAACGGAGAGTCAATGTTTTGTTGCTCAGCGAATGTTGCCCCACTTTACAACATTTCTTGTCACAGTTGTTAAGTGAATCACTGCAGTAGTTAAGTTAGTAACATGGTTAAGTGAATCAAGCTTCCGTTTTGACTTTGCTTGTCAAATTACAAAAGGTGATCGCATAAGCCCGGAACACTGCAATCATCATAAACATGAATCAGTTGCCAAGAATCTGGATTTTTTTTTAATCAAACATTTTTATTAAGTTATAAAGTATTATAAAATGCAAAATACAAAAGTAAATAAAAGAACACTGAGAGGGAAGGGGAAAGGGGAGAGAGATGTGAAGGAAAGAAAAAGAAAAAGAAACACTGATTTCCAACTCTCTCTGTTGCAGTAGAATAGGTCATTAACATCAAATCACACCTTTTTTGTTTTTCCATAATAATATGAACAAGTCATTTCTATAAGGACCTATCAATCTAATCTATAAAAACCAAAGTCAATGTTACATTCTTTTCCACATCAAGCACAAAATTCACAGCGGTTTCCATGTGGAAACAAAAGTGCTTATGTTCTTTTCTTTAATCAGACGAGTCAGTTTTGCCATTTCAGCCAACTCCATCAACTTCTGCGTCCACTCTTCTATACCAAGCATCTGAATTTTGATCACATCACCATGGGGATGCTGCAGTAGTTATTAAGTGTGATAAATGGTCAACAATTTTTTTTTTTAGTACCGTTGTTACTTCGGTCACTCAATAATCTGTTGTAAATTGAGGACTACCTGTACCGTACATTTGTTAATCATAGAGATTGACTGATAAATATGGCTCCCTATCAAACTGGTCATCTAAGTCTTTCACAATTATTTTAGAAGCTTAGCTGTACCTGTGCTAAATGCAGAATCCCTTATTAATAGCAGGGACAGTACATTTGACCAGAATGCCACAAGAATAACCAAAGCTGTTTTATTCAAACTTGGAGGTGATAAGTTCCAGGACCATAGCAGTTAAGAGAAATGAAAGATGATTCACGCATATGTAGATACAGTGCGTGTGTGCGTGCGTGTGTGTGTGTGTGTTTCCATAAAAGAAATTACTCAGTTCTGGATAATTTGGCTGGATAATGCTCTGCTTTAAAGGATCACCCACACAAATCATGCAGACACATCTAGCAGGAGAATTAGGGAAACTGAGCAAGAACAAGAGGTGAATTTATGCTTGGGTTTTAGTTACAGCTCTGAGAATAGTTGTAACAACAAGGTTATTTCTCAGTACAGGAGCCGGAGACACCATTGTTCAAAGCTCAGCTTTCCAATTAATTCATTTTTTGTGCCCTTTAGCAAAGAGTCATCTCAGTCTCAGCTCTTTATATGTAAAATAAGGATTACAATACAGGCTTATTTGGCAAGACTATTGTACAATGTCAGGTAAGTTAGGCAAAGTCCTTCGGAATCATGCTATATGTTTCCCAAATGAGGTTTTTGAAGCCTTTCTAACTTCGGTACTGGCCATACTGTAATCTGGACTCAGCAAACATAACTAAAATATTCATTTTTTGTTCTTGTTGTCTCCTTCCCATTAGAAGGTCCTTGGGGGGAAAGCCCTTTTTTCATATGCCTTGTAAAAAACTATATTAATGTATCAGCATGTGAAAAAAGATGCTGTCCTGGATTTTAATTTTGCATTTTGAACAGAGTGCTATTTCAGTTTTCTGTTAGCAAGGCTCTATTCTGGCTGTGCCCTTTTTCTTCTTTTATCTTCCCTGTAGAACCAGAAGAGTGGATGAACTATGAATCACCCAATCTAGTGGATGTCTCCTAATGATACAAGCATACCACCATCCCTTTAATAGCTTGACCTTATCCTGAGCTACTTAGAGTCAAGGAAAAGGTTTGCCTGAGGTGAAGCTCTTGTTTACAATAAACTTCCCCTTTAGGGCATGATCCATAGCTTCCTTCTCTGATTTTTATTCTTTCCTTGAGGTAAGGATTATCTGACTGTTGCTGCATAGTTCCAGACTTATCACAAATTTATTTTAAATGTTAATTTGTAAAATCCCTTTTGAAAGCCATCAAGCAGCCAGAATGAATGAAGAAGATATACAAAACATTGAATTTTATTATTTGTTACTATGTTTTATCATTAGTTGGAATGTGTATGAAATTAACATCATTGCAGAAAGCTCAGACTCAAAGGAAAAATATGATTTAAAAGCATTTTTTCAAAATATTGGGGGATTTTAAATAATGGATTTTCTCAGAGAGGCAGGTCATTCAGTTTAAACTTTCCATTATTCATTTTATTTGGTCCAGATACCATTGATTCTTCAAAAGTCCACAGGAGGGATTAACAGTGGTTCCTAAGCCAATATTCATTTTTATGAGAAGTTGAGGAAAACTGATGAAATGTTTTATATATATATATATATATATTCATTGCACACAATCAGGATTACCTAATGAAGTTTCCAATGACTGTTGCAAATATACCCTACCTTGCGACAAGTGTTGCCTTCTGTGGAAACATAAGTCAGATTGGACAAATGTATGTATGTGTGTGTGTGTATATGGGGTGGGATTCAACCGGTGTTACTACTGGTTCAGTGAATACGACAGGTAAGAGCCCAGGCCAGTGGGTGCCAAACAGCTGCAAACACAGAACTAGTTTAGTGTCTGCTGCTCTTCAGAGCTACCAGTTCTATAGAGCCAGACAGAACCGGTAGCATTCCCACCCCTGATATATATGAACGACTGGAAATAAAAGAGGCTAAAAGAATTTTCATGCAATATTGAAAAGAAAAATAAGCTTTGCAGCAATGAATAGCTGTTGATATATTTGTCAACATTTGAAAGTTAGGTGTTTTTTCTTACCAACCAAGGGATAAGAAAGAAGACTCAATTCATTGGTAGACACATCTAATTCATAGTAGGTTACAACTGATGGTTTGTGTAACCATACTTAGCAAACTGTTCTTACACAGCTTTGTCAGAAGCCTTGTGAAAACAAGGTGCCTGAATAAGTTGTAATGTCTTATAACATATTAAGCCCAAACCAAAGAGGCACACTGTGTCTTTAGTGCTATAAGTTTAATGTAATCAAAACCTTGACTACATTAAGGAATTACATTATCAATATTAGCAGATACTGATGTTCAAAATACCACAAAGATTCAGTTTGACGTAAGGGTTAAAGAAGACTAACAGAACAATTGAGTTGGAAAGGACCTTAGAGGTCTTCCAACCCCCCAGCTCAAGGAAAAAAACCCTGTTCCATTTCAGATAAATGGTTGTCCAATCTCTTCTTAAAAACCTACAGTGATGTAGCACCCACAATTTCTGGATGCACTGAGACCTTCTGCATCAGAGGCAAATTACTTGTGTGTATAATCACACTTGGCCCAATAAAGTACTCTAATCTAATCTAGTCTAGTCCCGGGGTTGCCAAACCTTTGGGCCGCAGGGACCACCAAACTCATAATTTTAAATCCCAGGGACCACTAATATGAATTTTGACTGATGGTGGCTTGCTGACGGTGGTTTGCTGACACCCATCTGATCTAACCTCTCTCTCTCCCTCTCCCTCCCTCTCTCTTTCCCTCCATCTCTCCCTTCCTCCCTCCCCCCTCTCTCTCTAACACACACAGACACACACAAACACAGAGAGGCAGGGATGGGATTCAAAGTTATTAACCGGTTCTGTGGCCATGGCCTAATTTGTAGGTACGGCTTGGTGGTCATGTGACTGTCTGGACATGGTTGTAAGTAAATATTACAAATATTTATATAAATATTGAATATTTTATATAAAAAAGAACATCCTTTACCCAAAATCAGGCAAAAGCAGGCATATAGATTGAGTTGCTTACAGAATCACAGATTCACCCAGAGATCTACCATTCTGCCATTGGCTACCTAGGTCTGTCATATAAAATTTGCTAGCAAACAAACCCATAAAATTTGCTAGCAAGCAAACTCACAAAATTAACTCACAACACACTATATAAATAAATATTGATTTTTTTTTAATAAAAAAGGGAACTTTTACCCCAAATCAGGCAAAGCAGGCAGGCAGATTGAGTTGCGCACAGAATCACAGATTCATTCAGAGATCTATCTATCTGCCACTGGCTACCTGAGTCTGCACTAAGTAATAGAAACTAAAGTCCTAGCTAGAAAGCAAGAAATCCAACAATTTCCTGCTTTCTAGCTAATCTATATCTCCTGGCACAGCAGAACAGCTGATGATTGGGGGAAAAAAAGGAAAAATAGCAACTTAGCAGGCAAGTTTGCCAGGTAAGGACTGAGTGGGCAAGGTGGGTTCTCGTGGGCCATGTGGGCAGTGCAGCCTTGTGTTCCCGCACAGCCTGGATTAATTGCTTTGGGGGTGACATTTCTCTGCAGACCACCAAAATTTTCTTGTGGACCACTAGTGGGCCGTGGCTCACCGGTTGGCAACCACTGGTCTAGTCTATTCTAATTCTGCCATTATGATGACTTCAGTTACTCTCTCTTTCAGAACTAGGAAGAAGAAGCAATGGAGAACTTTTTCCAACAATGCTGGCAAGGTCCTTGTCCATAAAGTTGCCTTTGGTCAGAAGAAACTTTAGGTCAATCCTGTAAGATCATGTTGAATGATAAATAAGGTGGAGCAACAACTGTAAGGTCATGGCTGCCACCTTAACTTTTCTGATATGCCCCTTGCTTCCCATGGCCACCCCTGCTCTTTCTAAGCAACTGCAGGTAGTCCTCAAGTTATGACCATAATGGAGCCTGCCCATCATGGTCATAACTCATGACAATCATGAAGCAATTTAATGAATTTAATGAACTTTTTGTTTAGTTTGCTATGGATGCGCTTTTGATGAAAACCAAACATAAATGTCATTTTTCAGCAAAACTATTCTCAAATTCAGTCATGTGACTGTGTGATGCTGCAAAGTGTCATAACTCTGGCTTAGTTGCCAAGCACCCAAAGTGTGTGTGTGTGGTGGGGAGGGACAATCATCATTTTCAAATTAAATTTAAAGCAGTCAATTAAATTTAAATGTTAAATTTAACTGACCACTTTTTTCCTCCTTTTTTATATACTATTTTGTTGTTGTAGTTATTAGGGTTGAATGTATGCTTTGATTTTCTTTCATTGTGCTTGTTTTACTGTTTTATATTTTATTTTCGAGGATAAAACAATACATTTAAATTTTTAAACATTTGCAAATTAAAAGAGGTCTTGCTTTGGCACAATCAAGAGATAATTGAGGACAAAGATTTTGCAGTGTTTATGTACATAAGGAATCTCTGCCTTGTGAAACTAAGAAAGAAGCTGGTTTTATGGGCTCTAAGTACCCCCCCCCCAGGTAAGACTGTTGGAACTTTGAACAGTTGCTAAGTGATCAGTCATAAGTCGAGGACCACCTATAATGGGTCTAAGTTTTATTTCCATGATATTTCCCCCAAATCCTGCTAAGAATATGAGTGCATGTTTGTGGGATCACAACTTCCTTTCAAGTCCGAAAGTTAATGCTTCACTGCCTGATTCAGTCCAAGAATTCTGTTACAATACTTCTACGCCATGAAGTCCACCCTGGGGACTTTTCTGACAGATAATTTTTGGTTGTACTTTATAGAAAATGTAATGGCTTGTTCAGTATTTAATTCCAATTTAGCATGTCTCATACCATCCATTACATAAAGAAAAGGTTTTGCATTCAAAATATTATCTGTAAGAAACATACCCCATAATGCAGGTTTTTTCTCTTGCATGTTTTAACTGTTTCTGATTACATGACCGATGCTGAATGAGCAAAATCTTAAGGACATTAATTTCCCTTTGCTTTTTGCTTCTTAATACTTTTTCCTTGAAAGCCCGCAATTTTCTCATTTATATGTTTCAGATATTAGGAACAGCTGGAGACATAAGAGCGATAAAATAAATTGCTGTTAGAATTAGTACTGTTAGGTGAGAACATTGACATTAAACTAGATTTATTGCAGGCGCTCTTGCTCCATCAACTAGCAGATGCCAGAGACCAAAACTATCATACTTTCTGTCACTTGCTAACTTCAGAAGAGCTTGTCCATTCAGCTGAGCAAATTAGATAGTTATACTTTGGCACAGTCAAGAGATAATTGAGGACAAATATTTGGCAGTGTTTAAGTACATAAGGAATCATCTTTCTTGTGAAACTAAGGAAGAAGCTGGTATTTATGGAATTAAATTTAGCCACGGGCCATGAACAATGCATTAAAGTCTTTAGTTTGGAAATGTGGATTTTTTTAAAAAAGGTACTTGGCCAAAAATGGAGCTTTAAGACACATAAAGAAGAAGTAAACAACAATACAGTCAGGTTTGGTATTAAAGAACAACACTTGAATAAAACCTCAAGGAATCAGTTCTTAAAGCAAATGATAAAACAAAAGGAGCTTCTGATCATTTTACTAAACTAAATATTCAGAACTCATTAACCACAATGAGGCTGAATTAGATTCGCATGTCACATTCACTTGTGTTTGATAGTCTTCTTGTTATTGCAGCGCTAAGAAATTTCTAAGCGGGGGTAGCACAGAATCCAAAGTCATTTATAAAACCTTAGTAAGGCCACATCTTAGTAAGGCCACATACTGCATCCAGTTTGATTGGTTGACACTCTGGAAACAGTACAAAGAAGAGCGACTAAGATGATCAAAGGCCTGGAGACAAAAGCATATGAAGAATGGTTGCAGAAATTGGATGTGGCCAGTCTAGAGAAAAGAAGAACTAGGGGAGAGATGATAGCAGTATTCCAGTATTTGAAAGGCTGCCACAAAAAGGAGGGGGTCAATTTATTTTCCAAAGCACCAGTGGACAGGATAAGAAGCAATGAATGCAAACTAATCAAGGAGAGAAACAATCTGGAATTAAGGAGAAATTTCCTAATAATGAGGACAACTAACCAGTGGAACAGCTTGTTTTCAGAAGTTGTGGGTGCTTCATCACCAGAAGTTTTTAAGAAAAGACCGAACAATCACTTGTCTGAAATAGTATAGGGCCTCCTGCTTGAGCAGCGGGTTGGACTAAAAGACCTCCAAGGTCCCTTCCAGTTTTATTTTGATTGATTGGTTATAGTCCTGGATGGATGCCAGAATTTGGATTTTGAATTTAGGGTCTTTTTCCTCATCATTGGAAGTGGGGAGAAAGTACTTTTCATTTTTACTTTTTATCCTTTCTGTCACAACAGACCAAAATGATTGTTTTCCAACTTATTAAGGACAATGATGAACACATTTTTCCTCCTCCTCCTCCTCCTCCTTTTTCTTCTTTTTCTTCTTCATTATTTCTTCTTCTTTTTAGCTCAAAATCATGATTTGTATAAGCAGAATAGTATAGTATAGTTGGTTGGGTTTCCTCAATCTATTATGCCAAAATCTAAAAGTAGGGATAAATACGAATGTTATCATAGATTCTGTTACAGATATTTGTTTTTAATTTCAGTAGATATATAGTGAAACAAATCTATAAAGAAAAGACTTGACTTGAAAAATATGTCAATTTATTTGTGAAAATGAATGAGAAATTAGGGCATTTTGACTTTTCTCCCACAACTGAAGTGCCTTGCTTGCCAACAGCAAAATGTGGCTATACTTCCCATCTAATTCTTTTGCAGGCCTTTTTGGATTAATTCTGTGATCAAGACTAATTATGATCCAACACATAATAATTTCAAAATTTATTTTTAAATTACAAGGAAAAATTTCAATGAAAAATATAAATATTAAAATATATAAATTATATTTGATATTTATCACATACTACGATATATTAAAATATAATTATTGAGGAATTAATAATTAAATTAAAATTAAAAATATACCAGATATTAAAAATATACCAGATAAAATATACCAGGAATTAAAAATATACCAGATAAAAATGTCTATGTCCATATACAGTATATACCTAGGCTCTGGTTGGGTTTATGTAATGTTGAATCAGCTTGTAATATTGTGGTTTGAAAATCATAGTTTACGAGTTAGTTATAAATCAGGATACATAGTTTGTTCCACAAAACAAGAAACAAAACAGGGTTCCAAATGTTATGTGAATTCATCCAGCCACTCAATGAAGCTAAATTAAAAAAAACCCAAGAGAATAAGTTCTGAGGAAAGGAAAAAGAAGCCTTGCCCTTTTGTAGTAGACAAAGTTCTTTCCTTTTGTGGATTCAAATTTCCCAGCTGGGAGAAATGCGAAATGATTTGGTCAGCTGCGTTGAAAGTCAGAATCAGTTTATTAATAGGAAGGCAGGTAAGAAATCTCACAGCGTTCCTAGAGTTAATCTAATCTTGTGAGTAGAGAAACTCCTTTATACCCTTCAGATCCTTTGATTTTGTAAGTGTGAACCTTTGAAGTCTTTGATTTGTGTGTGTGTGAGATGAGTTCCTGTCTTTTGATATTGGGATCTCTTCCTGGGATCTTGCTAATTGTTTTATAGTAGCTGTTTGTTGCATTAGGTTGCAATTTCCTGAGTTTCCTCTTATCCCTTTGGATTTACTTTTCACAAGTTTTTATAACTTGCCATCTATCTGATTTCTATGGAAAAGGATCGTAGCTAGTTTGTAGGGTTTTTTTCCTCTGTATCTCATGCCTGTAATTTTCTCCTTCCTTTGTTGTGAAAATCTATAAAGAAAAGTATATACTTATTATAAAGTAAGCTGGCTACAGCTTATTTTTAAAAGCCCTACTTGACAAAGGGTGAGGGTTGTTTCCCTTGAAGAGGGGGGAATCGTAACTTCCAATAGTTCAAGATTGGTCAGCAATCAGCAAGTCTTTTCAGCTGCTATCAAAGTGACCCATGGAACTACAATATGGCACATGTCTATGGAGATTCTCAGTAATCCAGGTCATCCAGGAGCTTCTTGGATGAGATGCGAAACATCTTCAAAGAAAAATCAGAAAGTCCAGTTGCCTCTTGAAAAAGCACCTTTGGGCCGACCATATGGTCATGGTACATAAGCATCTGCAGGTCAATGCAAGTGACACAATGCATACCATGGCATACACAAGTGATGTAAACAAGACAATTCATGCAAAGATGTCATGATATGTACATATATGCCATTATAGCTTATACTGGATCCCTATTCAAAACTACAAGTTAAACAATAATAGCAACTGTCTATGCCTAGCCTGGTGGTCCTTGACTGATGACTATTTGTTTACTGACTGTTCAAAGTAACAACAGTGTTGATAAAAGTCCAGCACTCACACCTACAACTTGTCCTTTTATTTATGATTTTCTTTGCAGTCATCTGATCAAAATTCAAGTTCTTGGCAACCAGCACATGTTTTTGATAGTTGCAGCATCCCAAGATCACATGATTTACATTTGTGACCTTCCCAGCTGGCTTCCAACAACCAAAGTCAATATGGAAGGTCAAATTCGCCTAACAATCATATTATTAAGCACAAATAACAAAGATCAGGAGTTTAGTTGAAAGCACTTCAAGTTTATTACATGCTATACACAACAATCTGAGGTACTAATGGTCAAGGCAAATTGGTGCTAAATAGGAGTCAATGGAATTTAGGACTTAGGTTTCATATGGGAATAGAGCAACACCAAATGATGATGCATTTGACCATATTATCAGATTTGGCCTGCTCATTTCCTACATATATGATTCATTTAACCATAATGATTTGCTTAATCATCCTCTTTTAATGACCCCTTGTGGGGTGGAGCAACTGAATGAAGCTGAATGTTTTAATGGCTGAATGCCCTTCCTGTTGTCAATGCAGAGTTTTGTTCACCAGATATATTCTCAGCGTGCCCAGAGAAAGAAATATCTGCTTCTACCTAGGATTGAACTCACAGCCTCCTGATTGTGAGGTGATAGCTCCACCTCCACACTCAATGATTTGCTTCATGACCATGGTAAAAACAAAGATTGTAAAATCAGGTGCAATTCACTTAAAATTACTTCAGTTAGTGACTGAAAGTCTGACTCTAATTGTGGCTGTAAGTAAGAACGAACTGTAATTTCTTGTTTACCAGCTAAGACATGTCTAAATCTAACGCATCTGGAGGATGGAGAGGATGGTAAAGTCTGATCTAGTAGCAGTCCTCTTTCCTTTGTGTTATTACTGGAAGCAAGCAGTGCAGACCCTTCCTCAAACAAATGGTGATACTTGTAACATGTTTAGTAACCTTTCCCTTGCCTAATCCTGAACAATTTATGTCCTCAACTTTTGGTTAAGTGCCATGCATTAAACATCTCTGTATCCTTCAAACACCCCAGCTTGGCAAATGAGCAATAGTTGCTTCAAGCACTTCCTGTGATTACATAAAGGACAAAGAATGGCAATTCAAGGTAATCGATTATTCAGTTTCCTTAGTATAAAAATGAAGTTGAGTCATCGGCTATACATCTACAACTCTCTGCAGATGCTCACCTAACACTGAGTCATGATTTGAAGAGCTGCATTTAAAAGTCATACACTTTTAAATTAGGCAACTCATTGACTAAATAAGCAAACAGGAAGGCTCCCATAAATATTTCTGGCTTATTTTGTTCTCTCAGAGAAGACAAATCTGACTCGGTAACCAATTTCTGTTTCCATTTAAAAGGTAGTATAAAAGTGCTGCCAGTTTTTTTAATTAGACATGTATTAGATATATATGTACTAGGTAACCTTGCAAAGTTAATTATATCTCAACAGAACTTTTTCCTTCATAATTCTAATGAGGTGTAACAATTTGATTGGATCAGGGCTAATTTTATTTGTTTATTTGTTTGTACAATAAGTTACTGGTGTGTCACCTAATATGCAATGTGAATTTGGAGATCTGGTTGAATTAGAAACCTAAAAGAAAAAAAAATTCTGAACCAATTGAATAAAAATAAAAAAACACATGTAATCATCAGTTAGATTAAAGTAGAAGGAAAGATGATGCTTTAGGAGGCATTATTGCTGCAAATTTGCAGCAATCTAGCTTCATGGATTTCATTGCAAGAAGGTTTAAAATGGTGCAAGTTATGGATTTAGGGGAAGATGGAAGCACATGCAAGTAAGAACAAACTTACTGAAACAAATAACAACAAAGCTTAGAATAAAGCTCCAAGTGAACTCTAGACATGGCTACTCTAGAGAAAAAAAGGGCTAGGTGTGACATGATAGCAATATTCCACTATTAGAGGGGCTGCCCCTCAAAGAAGAGGGAATCAGCTTATTTTCCAAAGCACCAGAAGGCAAGGCAAGAAACAGTGGACGGAAACTTTTAAGGCCCAGTCCCACTTCACTTACGGATGCAAAGAGGATGTAAAACGTTAAAAAAAGCTTGCCATCCACTGGAAAATGCAATGCATTCACTGTGTACTCACTGCATACGTGCTTCATACGCGCTATCCATCGAGCATCTGTCCATTGCAATTTCATCCGCACAAAAAGTTTTGAGCTGCACAAAACTTTGAATGGATAAACTTTCCACAGCGTACGATGTACATCCGTGACATATATGGGCAACAAATGTTCTATGTCCGTTATCAATGCATTAAACTCCGCTTGTATCTCTCTTGCCATCTCCTGCATGCCTCTGCCATCCCCCTCAACTCTCACATTCCGCTGCAGCTGAAAATGAAAGAAGGAGGAAACCAAAGCGTACAATGGAAGTCTACACAGCATTAGTAGCACAGAAATAGAAAGGATGTAAGCATATGCCATCTCGTATAACAAAGTATCAAAATGGACAACATTTGTATCTGGATGATCTCAGATATTAGGCTATGTCTGAGTATAAAGTTCTAAGAGTTAGAGAACGCCCTAGCGGAACAACCGGATATTGTCTATAAAAAAGGGGAGAAACATCCTGAATCTCAGTGAATGAGTGGCAGAAGCCGGTGTACAAGACCGTCTCAACGCCTTGTCTTGGTCTTTCAACAGTCATCATTATAGTTCTCCAACCAATGGATATGAAACAGTCCATATGATTAGCTGCACCATTCACCACCGAGAACCAAAACCTGTTCAGAATGTATCAAGTTTACACAGAAAGGCAGAGCAGAGTTTTTACCAACACTTCATTAAGTAAACAAAAATAACCAAGTAAATTGTAGAAGGTCTAAGCCCAAAGATAAACTATTAAACAATAGTAAACAACTCAGTCTCTGAGAACAATTCTGAGTCATTCTGACATGTCACATGTCTCAGCTTGTTTTAAGCGGGCATGACTTGGATGGGATGTGGCTTGAGGGCTGGTCTGAGGCCCTTGGGCTTGCCGCCGAGGGTACAAAAGGTTGTGTGTGTCCAGAAGCTATCCGAGGAGCTGACTCAGTCCCATGAGTTGAGAGCCCTTCATCAAGGACTTAGATGCAGGCCCAATTACTTGATGACAGATTATCCAGTTGACAGGCGCATTGCTGCAGGATCGCGTGGCGTAAGGTTGGGAGGAGGTAGTGGGCGCTGTCTGGTCTGCAGCTGCGTGAGGACTGGTGTCTGTTCATGTCGCATATCCACCGATGAACCCTGGCCCTGGGACTCTAGTTGTCGACTGTTATTACCATGCTTGTATGTGGGGGAATCCTGGTATTAAGTCGCTAGCCTTGTTAAGGTGAGGCGGTCTTGAAAGCTGTGAAAAAGGCTGTAACATCACCTGGTGGAAGAGCAGACACGAACAGGTAGGGTACACTATCAGCGGATTGTGCAGAAGTGCGTTGCCACTTCGGCTTCATCCACCTGTACTCGGCCTCAGGCAGACCCTCAGGGCGTAGCTCATGTAGTGATAAGGGCTTCCGGCCCGAGATGCTCTGTCCAAGTGGACCAGCTGAGAGAGAATTTCTGTCTGGTCTTCATTGTGTCCCTGCATCTCCAACAGCACCACTTTGTCCTGCCCTGCAGTCTACCTCTCTGCCTGCATGTTCTCTGGAGCTGGGGTGAGGTTGGGTTGGCCTCTGGTGCTCTTCTTCTTCCTCATTGTACCAGCAGGGTGTCATACCTCCACGGATCCTCCCAAGTGTCTTCCGCATTGGGGCGAGTGCAGCTGTGAGGTGTCTCTGCTGTGGGCCCACTGAAACACCTGCTGACAGGTAGCTGGCTCCTGTGCTGGAAACGAGAATCTGCTTTCTCTTACGACGGTGAGAGAAAATCTCTCCACTAAACTTCGCTCCTTCTTGTGGGCGATCTCACTTCCTCCAGAAAACTGCAACTCTACGCCTTATCGACGTCATCATATCCCAGTATCAGTAGTACCTGCAACACGCTTGCACTCCGGATTTAACTTGACGTGTAGCTTGCCTCTAACTACCAGTCTATGGCACCCATCCATCCAAGCGAACTTCTGCCATGGACCCCAGCTCTCTAGCCTTGTCTTTCAAGCTGCCTGCTTCTTCTTGGTGTCGTGAGAGAGAGTCTGTGCCGTTCTCCAGAGGTACTGCGTTCTCCCTTCAGCATTCCGAGCACCTCATCCTCAAATACTTCTCAAAACAAGAGGTGTACTGTTTCCTCTCTCCCTTCTTCCTTCCCTTGCCTCTTCCTCCCTTGGCAGGGCTTTCACCAGGGCCATTCAGGACCTTTCAGATCATGGTCACCTTCTGGATAATTTTGTTATCAGCAATTGTGGCTTTTAGCAGCAGCCTTCAGCACAGCTTGAGGGGCTTAGCAGGGGCGTGTGCTGGTCCACACAGAGCACAGCAGCAAGCAGGCTTCAGATATCAGTGCCAGGGCTGATGCTGTCTCCCTTCTTCACTGCGCAGATGTCATCCTTTCGCCAACGAGTACTGAGCCTATGGTAACTTCCTCTCTTGCCTGACTGACGAACCATGGTGTTCCTGCAAGATGTATCTGGCAGCATGTCTTTCCCCTGTATACTGACTGTGTGCGTGCTGCATCCTTTTATATCCGTGGAGTGGATGCAACTCATACCCCCCACATGCACAGTGAATGCTTTGCATCCAATTTACATCCACGCGGCATCCCCTTTGTTTCCTATAGGCATACGTGATGCATCCGCTTCATCCGCTATGCATCTGCTTCGAAATTCTCCCCCGGAACCCCTTGGATGTGTCACCTACTTCCACCCGCTTTCATCCGCTAGGCTTCCTATGAACATCCATTAACATCCCGCTACATACTATCCACGTCCGTTCTTTTCCGTTCTGTTTATGCAAATTTTCACCAATTTTTGGAGTGGATGAAAATGGATGGAGCTATCCCGAAATTTTGCTTGTCCGCTGTGTCCTTTATGCATACGTTTTGCGTCCATTGGCCAGTGGGACTGGGCCTTAACAGTGAGGACAATTAATCAGTGGAACAACTTGCCTTCAGACGTTGTGGGTGCTTCATCACTGGAGGTTTTTAAGAAGGACAGCCATTTGTCTGAAATGGTATAGGTCAATGGTCTCCAACTTTTGTGGCTTGGTGGCCCAGGTGGGGGGGCAAAAAGGGAACTGGGCTATGCAAGCTCAGTGTGTGCAAGCCACACACACTCACACACCTGTGAATGTCTGCCAGCCTGCCACTCAGGCAAGTTGTGCTGCACACACATGTTCTGGCCAGCCACTCATGTGGGTCAATTCCAAAGAGGTCATGGCTGGTAGTGGGCATCCAAATGTTGATCACATGACTGCAATGGTTATAAGAATGAGAAATTGTCATAACTCACCTTTTTAGGAACTTTGAATGGTCAATAAACAAACTGTATTAAACAAGTTCTGCTCCCATGCTATCTTCTCTCCATCCCAAGCACAGAAGACCAGTTAAAGAATTTACTTCCCATTTTGATGCATTTAACTTATAACAAGACTGAAAATTCCTATGTATCCTTATAGAAGTACTGTTACTTCAAACTGCACAAGGTATTGAGGTATGCTCTTTCTACAAGTAGTTGAAGAGTGAAGGAGGTGTGATGGTCAGGCCACCTAGAATGTGCATGTAGGCTCAGTGTTAATAACCCAGCCATTGCTCCTCCAATTAACATTCAGGTCATGTGAACTCAACTGAATTGGCTACCTAACATCCCTGATCTATCAGGGATGTTAGCCTAGCTCCATCACAGTCCATCATATATCCAACAACTCTGTTATTTAGAGCAGAGGTCTCCAACCTGGGCAACTTTAAGACTTGTGGACTTCAACTTCCAGAATTCCTCAGCCAGCAAACTTGGCTGAGGAATTCTGGGAGTTCAAGTCCACAAGTTTTAAAGTTGCCAAGGTTGGAGACCCCTGATTTAGATGATAAGGTAATCTTATCCCCTATCCAGTCATGCCCAATCTAGGGGGCAGTGCTGATCTCTGTTTCTTAACTGAGGGAGCCAGCATTGTCTGAAGACACTTCCATGGTCCTGCGGCCAGCATGACTATATGTTGAGGTGCACAGAATGCCGTTACCTTCCTGCCCAAGTGGTACTTATTTATCTACTCACATTTGCATGATTTCGAACTGTTAGGTTGGCAGGAACTGGGGCAAGTTACAGGAGTTCCCCCTGTTGCATGGCACTGGGATCTTGAACCTGAGAATCGGATTCAAGTATATTGGCAAAGGTAAACAAGGAAAGAATGTACAATTATTTTAGTCATGTGTAGTTTCTGATAATTGTAAATCAAATCCATCCCAGATTTAATTGTACACATTTTAAAAACACCCCTTAAAGACTTTTCTTAAATAAAGCAACTCCTGTACTATCTGTCCTGCACAAATAGCAATATGTTCTTTTTTCATGTTTTCCATTTACATTTAGTGATGTAGGAAAGAACCTTCTTCTCCCCTTAGACAAAAGTTTTGTTTGGGTGCTCAAGCAGCGAAGAGATGATAGGCAATGGCAGTTCAGCTCTTCCACCAGTGTCATAGCATTCCTGAATACGAGCCAGCAGGCAAATGGAACCATGCAATTCTCATTTCCTGAACTTCTGTGTTGTTGGTTTTTTTTTGTCAACCACGGTGATTAATTTCTGAAGCTACAACATTTCTGAAATGTTGCAAGGAGATGATAAGATGCAGTTCACTCTATTTTCTGGGAAATGTGCAGTTTTTCAGTCAGTAATTCTACCTCTTGAATTGCTTTCCTTAATATAACATGCTAATTTCTATTTAGGTGGTTATTTCTCCAAGCTTCGTAACCTGATTAAATATAAGGAGCTTGCCAGCATCCTGGAAAGCTTTCTAATGAACAAGTGCTGGCTTTACGCATCATCCTTAGGCCATGCAAGCCGAAGAGCTACATATGACTATGTTAAGTCTTTAAATTCTTATGATATATGTGGTCTGCACTAAGATCCATATTTAATATGCAACTTCTGTTTAGTAAATATTGATAGCATCGTAAGCAAGATCCCACTGAATTTAATTAATAATACAATTCTAAACAATATCTTTTTTTAAAAAATCCAGAAAATAAGATCCACTAAGCTGAATAGCCAGAAGGTCAACATTCAATATTTGTGAAACAGACCTAGAAATTAGTTAGAATTAATTAGAAATTAGTTTCCCCCCCCACACCCCAATGACTCCTCTCCTCTTTTAGATGAACCTCAGAGCAGAATGACTTATATATAAAGATTTCTTTATCTTTACCATACTAAATCATTTGATGAGCATAGCAGTTTTCATATCTAATTGCTATAGGAAATCCGACAAGCGAACATCATGAGCTATACCTCATATTCTTTGGGTTACCAAAGTAATTTGATTTAGTTCAATTACACACAACAAGAATTTCATATGGGAAGAAGGCGGGGCCTCCTCGCTGATGGACCGTAGATCATGACTCTCTGCAGCTATGGTCCATGCTCTTTTGTTGGAGAGTCCTGATTATTACGATTAGGGACTGAAGCTGCCTTGGAGGGGTGGTGGAGTAAGGGGAAGCCACAAGCCAGGTTGAGGGGAGCCGCATCTCTCCTCCTGGGCTTGGTCTTCCCCCCTCCCCCAAAGACGACTGCAGCAGTGGTTTAAAATGGCCACCCCAAAGAGGAGGGCTCAGCTGGATTAAGATTTGTGCAGGAGGGAAGAAAGAGATGGATAACATCTGAACCAGGACAACTGGGCAACTAAACAAAAGTACCCCAGGATTAAGGTAACATGGAATTTTTAAGAAAAGAAAAGTGAGTGGCGAAAATTACAAAGGGACAGGAGAAAAAAAGAAAATATTTTTGACAGCTAAGCTGGGCTTCGAACCAGGAAAGGAAGAAGCTGAACTAAAGATTTAAACTAAATTGGACTAAAATATTTTGGGAATAAACAGGCATAAAATAAAGCTGGATTGTCAAAAATAATAAAAAAAGTTACAGATTGGAGACTGGACTGTGCTGGAATATTGAGGTTCGAAAAACCTAAATAAAAAAATAGGGGAAAGTGAAGACTTGTATAATGGAGAGTGCCACCTTTGACAAAAACTTGAGCTCAACAAAAAGGGAAAACATCCTGTTTCTGAATGAACTTGTGTTGGATATAACATTAAAGAATATATGAAACAAAGAAGAATCTTAGAAATTGAAAGCAGAACCAGAATAAAGAAAAAGCAAGAGAGAGACTGACTATGGATTGATTGATGTTTTTGGTAGAGACCCTCAAGCTGGAATAACTTGAACTTTAGAAAATTGAAAGAAGAAAGAAGGAAAGTAAAAGTGTTTTTTTTGTGTGTGTGTGGATTTTAACGATCATAAAATATAAGAGTGTGTAATGATGATATGTCTTGGGAATTAAAATGGAACTTATAAATACGAGAGAATTACTACAGGAAAGAGGCAAATCACTTTGCTCTGTGTTAGAAAAAATAAAAATGGCGATTCGAAGGACAAAAAGAAAAGAGCTCAGAGAGGAGGAGTCCACTGAAGGAGAAAACATTTTAAAAGTAGCAATTAACACAAAAAAACACTACAAAGAAGTGGGGAAAGGAGGAAGGTTAAAAAGTTGAAATTTAGAAGGCAATCAAAAGGGGGAATACCTGTGAAGTCAGGAAAGGCAGAAAAACCTAGCAGAAAAGAGGATAAGGAAGAGATTAAGAAAGAGAGTGATATAAACTAGAATGAAAAAAAGATATAGGGAGAAGAGGAGGATGAGAAGCAGTAAGAAACAGGTGCATGAAATAAAGAAATACGGAAATAGTAAAATGTTGAAAAGAAAATGTTTTTTCAGAGATAATGTTGATGAATTAAAAAGCGGGATTCTGCAGGGTGACAAGGGGTAATAAGAATATTTCTGCAATTAAAAAATATAGAAAATAGAGTAATATAGAAACTGTTAACTCCTATTAAAAATCAAGCGGGGAAAATATGCTGCGGAATCCAAATGAAAAGATGTAATGATTATTATTGTAACATCTTAAAAATAATGGTTTATTGGAAATCCAACATGAGGGAAAAAGGTATATTTTAATCAGTTGAGGTGTCAACTCAAAGCAGTAAAAGGGGGAAACCTATACTTGTTTTTTTTTAATGTTAAATTTGTATTAATCTAGAAATTTATAAAAGGAATGTGTGAATGGAAGGGAATATGACAGACTAAAGAATCAACTAAATTAAGTAAATTAATATAGACTTTTAAAAGCAAGGAGAGACATTGGGTAACTTTTATTATTATTATATTATTATTATTATTATTATTATTATTATTAGGCAAACACATATTGTTTATCTTTATTTTAAAAATAAATATTAAAGGATATATTTGAAATAATTGAAATGAACAAAAAGATGTATCGATTGAGATTAATGAAAGGAGAATAATGTGTTTTTTCTCATTCTCTCCTTACTGAAAATTTGGAATGGAAAAGGCAATAATAGAATTAAGTATGCATATATGAATGTATAATTGCTGCCAGAGTTGTGTATAAAGGTGATGACCTGATAATATGTTGTCCACTAAAAAGAGATTTTTGTTTTTAATGTGAAAAACTGAATAAAATTTGTTTTTTTTAAAAAGAATTTCATAGCATGCTTGCACCGCTATATATTACATAGGCACCCTAATCTAAATTTCTTAGAAGTGCTTCCATACATAGGTAGTCCTCAAATTACAAACATTCATTCAGTGACTGTTCAAAGCAGGGGTCCCCAAATTTGGCAACTTTAAAACTTGTGGACTTCAGCTCCAAGAATTCCTCAGCCAGCTATGCTGGGAGTTGAAGTCCGTAAATCTTAAAGTTGCCAAGTTTGGAGACATCTAATTCAAAGTTCCTGATTTATAACTGGTCCTTCCTCTTATAACAGAATAACAGAGTTGGAAGGGACTTTGAAGGTGTTCTAGTCCAACCCCTTCTTCAGGCAACAAACCCTATACTAGTCCTGTCAAACTGGCAGTCGTGAGCCAGATACATCACACGCAGGCCAAAGGCAAAGGCAAAAAACTTGTGATATGTCACAATATGTCATATGACCTGATCGAGTTTGACACCCATGCCCTATACCATTTAATACAAATGGTTGTCCAATCACATCTTAAAGACTTCCAGGTTGGAGCACAATAATCACTGGAGGCAAGCCACTGATTCATCATACTAAAATGTCAAGAAATTTCTCCTTATAAGGCCCTGTCACACTGGCCGACGGATGCAAAACGTTTGTAAAAAGGACACAGCAGACGAGAAAAATGTTCCATCT
>BHFT01000930.1:0-41501 GCA_004320025.1 Laticauda laticaudata | reverse complement strand
CAGTGAGTACAGAACGGATGCATCGCGTTAACCAACGGATGGCAAGTGTTTCTCTCTGTTTTACATCCTCTTTCCACCCATTGGTGCTGTGTGACAGGGGCTTTAAGAATGAAAAATACAGTTCATTTTCTTTCTGGATTTTTTGGCTATGCTGTTGCAGTTTAGTTCACCTAGATGAGTCGTTGTTACAACGGTCTCATTCTATCTCTTTGGAAGATCATGTAGATTTTAACTTTTGGAAGAGTTTGAATTTAAATAAATGTGGCTGTCGTTTTTCTTTTTCAGTATAAGTTTACTTTAGCATTAAATAGTTAACGTCTAATTGGGGATACCAGCATTACTTTTTCTTGTTATGGAATCAGAGGGGAAAACACTTTCCATGAAGGAACAGAGAGAGTGAAACTGCAAATGCAAGTGAAAATTGAGAGCACTGTCCTTTCTCTCCAAATTTGGACATGCATGGTGAGCTGTGCAAGGAAAATCTCATACTTGGTTGGCCCCTTTCCCGGTTTCTGGATATGAAGATTTGAACAATCAAAGAAGGAGTAGGATGGTTTCTCTAAATGTTAGTTTGTTCTGCTCATCCTACTTCAAGTGAGATATGAGTTCCATAAAAATGAGGATAAAAGTTGCAGCAGTGTTTGAAGAACATTGTAATCCAATGTTCTGATCTCTTTATGTGTATATTAGACTTAACTTGGAGATGTGGTCTCTTGATGTTAAGATGGAAGAGGCTGGTATAAACATTGCAAAGTGGAAAAGTTTATTTAAATTCTATTCAGGAGGTTAAATACTGGAAAATAATGTGTGTGTATTTTCATTGTCCCAGAGACAATATATAAATGTATGTGTAAATATGGAAGATATTTATGACTAGGCATTAAACATTACCATAGGTTGTTGACTTTGATCTCCACAACCTGACATTGTTCTTTTTACAAGCAGTACTTGTCATGTAGTGTCTGCTATAACATTTGTAATACTTTGAATTCCACTCTAATTACTCACTAAACATGCAGGATCTGTTTGTCCCTGTCTTGCAGATGCAGAAGCTCATGAAAGCAGCAAGGGAGGGCACCAAAGACGGGCTTGAAAAAACTAAAGCAGCTGTGAAGAAAGGTCGGTCATTCATCAGAACCAAGTCCTTTATTAGTCAAGGTATGCATTGATCATTCATTCCTTTTTTTTAGATGATATACTAATTAACCATTTAAAGCAAAATAGCATTGAAATGTTTAACTGTTTATTTTTCAAACCACATTGCTTCAAAAAACAGTCTTAGCTCATAGGTAGATTTTCAGGTAAGGAAATATTAATTGAACTTATTTTTGGAAAAAATAGCATTGATTTTAAGATTTAAAAAGTGTGTGTGTATGTGTGTGTGTGTGCGCAATTAAATTGACTTTATTAACTGAATAATTGAAGTTAATAATTGAATAATTGAAGTTAACTTTCACTCTCAGAAATGGAAAAGACATTGATTATCTTGATTGGGATTATAAAGTTACTGTGATTACTTCTGCTGTTAAAATTATAATGCTCTGGATGAACATGCTATGGATTTTGACTAAATATGTGAAAAGAATGATAGGTCAACTCTCTGATTCAGTTGAGGCAGTTTCACAAATCAAATCAAATACTCTAAAGTTTATACTGTACATACGATTGAATACTTAATTTTCATTAATGGATGTCTTTGCCACACATGGCAAGCAATATTATACAGAATATCAAAAGGAGTGAGGAGTAAGGCAAAGAAATGAAAGGCATGGCACAGGAAAAAAAGGTGATATTATAGTTTACAGAAACACCATGTACTCTGCCTCCCCACATTCTCTGTCCTTACAAACCTTCCTTGTGTGCTGTTACCATGTTTGTTGCCATTTCCCTCACTGCTTTTTTTAAACAATTCTTTTTTAAAGAAAACTTTTTAAAGTTTTTCTTTTTTAGGATCTCATCAATGACAGATATTC
Organism: Laticauda laticaudata; assembly: GCA_004320025.1. Classification (NCBI taxonomy): domain Eukaryota; kingdom Metazoa; phylum Chordata; class Lepidosauria; order Squamata; family Elapidae; genus Laticauda; species Laticauda laticaudata. Next base: position 39,528 of record BHFT01000930.1, on the reverse strand, counting down.
AACTACAACTATTTTGGATTTCCCTTTTCTCTTCACATATTTGTTTTGGCCCCATCTTTGACCAAAATAGCTTGGTGTACTTTTTTTCATACTGATCATTCATTTTTTTTGTGTTGTGTCTACATTTATTTAACATCTGTATATTCTTGAAAAGAAACAGTTTTGTATAATTATTAAGGCATCAGGTTAGACCTGGGAGACGTCACATTTGAAAAACTTTGCCAAGAAAACTGCAGACTTCTCCAAGCCATCTTTGACATTTGGATATGATTGGATAGAAGAAAAGTAATATATTCTTGATACATGGTCTTTAAATATCCTGTTCCCTCTGCACTTAACTTATTTTTACTTTTTTCTTGATATATCCAAAGCTGCCTTCCATATTACATGGTGGTCAGAAGAATATCTTAAATGTGCTTATTTTTGCTTCTTTTGTGAAACATTGCTCAGGATGAACTGCACGCTACTAACTGTTACATTTATAGTAGCATTTGCAAGTCTAAAAATGTATGTTTCCATTTCTGCATCTTTGGTAAATATTTTAAGATACACAAATATTCTTTCCTCTTAAGTTTTTGCCTTTTATGTGTATAACTAGGAGTTCTTTGCTCCATTTCCTTGTCAAACCATTACTTCATTGCCAGGCATCTCAGTTAGCAATCTGAATGTATCTACAAAAAAACCAAAAACAAAACCCACTTATGAAAACTCAGAATACATTTTTCCATGAACATATATCATAGATCCATCTAACTTGCCCTTAATGTTAAAACAGTTGTTAAATATTCTACTTATTCTTCCATGTGCTCTATTCCCACCTTATACTACTGTTTTTCACATTCAGAACAATCTTCAGTTCTGTAATTTAAGACTTTTAATGCTGTCATCACTATCCCTAAACCAGCAAATGTACAATCAACCTCCTTTCTCATTCATGTATTTACCAATGACTTGGTGAAGAACAAATATGTGGTTTACATAAAGCCCCTGTGTGTGTAGAGCTGCACTGACGCATGACAGCATTCTGTGCATTGTGGATTCATGGACAGAGTATAAAGGTCTCCTAATTTCGAGAATTAATTATTCAAAAGAAATACTGTTATATAAAGATATTGGTAAATGTATATTGAATTTTTTTAGAACAATGAATTCAACATTTTTACTCAATGGTGAAACAAATGCAAATCTAATCTGAGCAATAAATACTTTTAGGACTGATTACATACATATGGTACATACATCCATACATATGGATGAAATTCTAATACAATTTATTTTTAGAACACAGAGCTACCTGTCTAGAGGAAGAGGAGCTATTTATTGACATAGATTGCATGCACACAGAAGCAATCATGACTCCGATGCCAGATGGATTATCCCAACAACAGGTCTGTGTGTTGGATATTATTGAAATCAATTCCCCAGTCTTTTTGTAGATACCTTAATTTCTAGCAGTAAATTCACTTTGCTACCGTTTATGTCTTAATTTATGAACATTTGTCTTACTAAATTGATTGACATGTGATAAATCCCTTAAGTAGAGTCTTTGAAGAGAAACTAAAATACAACTTAATTTCATGAACTTCTGTGACTTACATTTTGACATGTTCTTTCCTGATGGTGATTTTCTTCAAATCTTGCAATTAGTAACAGACAAGTCAATATATTATGGGGATGAAAAAGATTTAATTCTGAACATGCTGCTGTTTGCCACCAGGTGTCATAGTTAATCACTTGTGTGTGTCTTTTTCTCCTTCCCTAGATAAGAAATGCTAGATTAAACAATTTAGTTCAAGTATGAATTGACTGAAGCTCTGGGCTCAATTTAGCACACTAGAAAATACTTTGACTTTTATTGGGAGATGATTTCAAAGTGAGATTTCTACCTTCTTTAGCTGGTATGAAAGTTCATGAAGGCCTCACTGTTTTTTAAGATTTTATTTTAGCAGAATAGGAATAAACCTGCAGGCCTTCTGTACAGAGGCAATTAATCCAGTTTCATAGAGAACATAAAATACAGAGAGTAGAATGAGATTATATGTGCTGCAAAGGATTGCCCCAAAACAATGTGTGATTGGAGAATTATGATAATGATCCCAGAGACTAGAAAGTAGACCTGTCAATCTCTTGACTCCATTCTTTGTAGACTTCTCATCCTAGCTTTTTTTTGCTTATGGAACTGAGCTATGTGTAGCTGTTATTACAGACCATAGAAACCTGCTCCACAAATAATGCTAAATCATTGTTGTGGATTTTTCTGAGTTTCCTGAGATATAGGTAGTCCTCAACTTACAACAGTTCATTTAGTGATTGTTCAAAGCTACAACGGCACTATGAAAAGTGACTTATGACCATTTTTCACAGTTATAATCATTGCAGCATCCCCATGGTCATGTGATTTATATTCTGATGCTTGATAACTGGTTCATATTTATGACAGTTACAGTGTTCCAGGGTCATATGTTTACTAAGCCAATAGGGAAGCCAGATTCACATAACAGCTGTGTTTTTCATTTAACAACTGCAGTGATTCACTTAACAAATGTGGCAAGAAAAGTTGTAAAATGAGGCAAAACTCACTTAACAAATTTCTCACTTAAATTCTGGGCTCAATTGTCGTAAGTTGAGGACTACCTGTATATGAACCCAGAACATTTAGCAACATCCTGGCAGATACATATAGATATGCTTCCTGTCAAATAATCCTAATATTATTCAAGTTGTGCTACAGAAATCTGCTGTACCTTCAGAGTGGCAAAATCAGCCACATTTCTATATATTTTGCTGGATTTTACTGAACTCTCTCTTTTTTTAGCTCAGAAAGATTTATTTTTGTTAACTACTATTAAAACTATTTTTAACTGTTCTTGATAGATCTTATATCATATTGCTTACTTAAATTGTATGCAGTTGTTTGATTAAAATAGTGAACAAACATGGCTTGCTGCTATTTACAGATGTGGAAACTATGAATGAAGACTCTTCCCCCAACCCATTATTTTGTTTCTCGTGTGCAAAATGTATATTTCTTTTATTTAAAAGTATAAAAACTCCAAACATGTAAATACATGTTGACATTTTGCGGCTTTAGTTGAGAGTACTTTAAATCCAATAGGGGCCCTCCATCTTCTTGCAGATAGGATTAAAATAGCTACTGGCACTTGTTCTGGAGTTGCAATTTCTCCATCTGTTTTCATCTTTGTGGAGAGAATGGTGTGTAATTAAGCAAAGCAGCAGATTTAGTTGTCTCTGAATGTGGGACTGTAGGAAAAAGTTTTTTATTCAGTGCAGTGCAAACCAAAAGGTAATTCTGGGTAGGAGTAACTGGAGGGAAGTTAAATAATATAGCTTACCTCTTTTTGATATTACCAGTACAACTTTTAAAAAGACTGGATGTCAGCATCATCTTAGAATAAGTAAAGTGTATTTAACAGTGTAAATGGGTTTTAAAATTTTTGCACTTCACTGTGAGACAGGTATACATTAAATCATTTTAAAGGACAGTACATCTTTAAATTGTTAAATTGCAAGAATTCTATATTTAAAGGGAGATAAATCTTAACTCCCTATTACATTTAACATGAACTGCGTTCCATACTTTTTAAGATGTCCGTTTGCTAGATAATTATGATTTAGCTTCTGACTGGGTTTTTTCCTCTTCCTTGAGCCTAACGTTTTGTTTCTGGGACAAAGAAAAAAAAAAAAGGACCTTCAAAAGAAGGTACATAAAAAAAATTTATCCCAAATTTCCCATAAATTAGATGTCCTATTTAGATACTGTTTAGATAAGAATGGGATACAGGTCGTCCTTGATTTACAACTGTTCATAAAGCAACAATTCAAAGTTACAGTGGCATTAAAAAAAGTGACTTAAGATTGGTTCTTGAACTTACAACCGTCATAGTTATCCCCATGGTTACTTGATCAAAATTCAGGTGCTTGGCAACCAACATACATTTACATTGGTTGTAGCATCACAGGTCATGTAATCATCATTCACAACTTTCCCACCCAGCTTCTCACAAGCAAAGTCAATGGGGAAAGAAAACCAAATTTGCTTAACAGCCACATGAGTCACTGAACAACTGCAGTGATTTGCTTAACAACAATGGCAAAAAAGGTCACATAATTGGGAGTAACTGCCCTGCTTAGCAATGGGAATTCTGGTTCAAATTGTGATTGTAAGTGGAGGCCTGCCTGTGCATGAAGTTGAAAGATTAGGAATATGTCTCTAAAATAGTGGATACGCTTTTTTATTCATGAAATTGTCCTTCTGGTTTTTTTGAGTTCTAACTGACCAGATTCCATGCTTTATCAGACAGAGATGACAAAGATAATTTGAGGGAGAATAAAGTTAATGTTTGTGCAGAGGTGTCCTTGAATGGCAAATTAAGTGTGTGATTGTGCCATATTTAATATTATATTTTGACAGGTTGTGAGAAGGTACATTTTAGGCGCTGTGGTTGACAGTGAGAAAAACTATGTAGATGCCCTGAAAAGAATATTAGAGGTAAGTAATTGTCATTTTGAAGCCAAATAAATACGGGGATGAATGAATCTCATTTATGTAATTCATTATTGCTGAAGTTTTCATTTACAGTTGTGAAGATAATTCATTTGATAATAGAATAGAATAGAATAGAATAGAATAGAATAGAATACTTTATTGGCCAAGTGTGATTGGATACACAAGGAATTTATCTTGGTGTAAATACTCTCAGTATACATAAAGAAAAGGTACATTCGTTAAGAATCAAGAATCATAACATACAACACTTAATGATAGTCATAGGATACAATCAACAATCAAATCATACTAGGAACAGTAGGAGGGGATGGGAGATAAGGAGTGGTGAGAAGATTAACAGTAATAGTAGTGTACACTTTGTAAATAATTGAACAGTGTTGAGGGAATTATTTGTTTCGCAGAGGGATGGCTTTCGGGAAAAAACTGTCCTTGTGTCTANTGCAGAACCAAACCAGACAGTTGTAGAGGTGCAGATGACAGACTCAATAATTCCTCTGTAGAACTGTATCAGCAGCTTTTGATAATTACTTGATGTTTTTGTTTTAAATTTTAGCAATATGAAAAACCTCTTTCAGAGATGGAGCCCAAATTACTGAGTGAGAGGAAACTAAAGATGGTCTTCTATCGAATTAAAGAAATTCTTCAGTGTCATTCAATGTTTCAGATGGCCCTGGCAAGCCGTGTCTCGGAGTGGGATTCTGTCGAAATGATAGGGGATGTCTTTGTTGCCTCAGTACGTGAATGATCATAGCTTTGGGGTCACTTAAGTCTGTTTAATTCATAAATGGGCTGAACAAGTGAAATTCCAAAGACAACAAAAGCCTCTGTCCCAAGGTCAGATCAAATTCCTTTGGGCTCTAAAGACAAGTGGTGGCAACATTTTGCTTATTGTATTCCCATTTTGGTTTTAATTTTATCTTCCTTTGGCACTGGGATAAATTATAAATACTATGAAGAAAATAAAGTTAATGTCTGTCAGGGAATTATGCAGCAGGTGTCCAAATGGACTCAGAGATGCTTGACATGAACTTGTAGTTTTATATAAATAAATATATTTTACATCAATATGAGCACCAAATGAGAGCCAGGCAAACAAGAGCATCGTGAGGTAAATTATAGAGTGCACAGAGTACAAAAAAGAAAAAGGTGGTGGGGGGAGGGAAACTCCTCCTCCAAACCCAGAACAACCAATCACAGTGCAGATTGCCTCATCAGGAGTCAGCAGTCTGGTAACAATCAATCACAACTGTGTGTTCTGGCTCACTGCACAACCCCACTGCTCCAGCTGCTGAATTTAAATATCTTAACAATGTCATCCCCATTTGCTCTCACTATCACTTGGTTTGGGAGAGTTTAAACTTAGTTAAGTGTTTTAAGCATGTACTTGCAGTATTTAGGGCACCATAAAATCCCTACAGTGAAATAATGCATTGATTCTTTTATTGAACCTATTTTTAAATGGATGTAGTTTGGAATTTGTGCTAATAGTTTCCTAGCAACAAGAAGCATTCAAATTTAAGATCTTAACTGAAGCTACATTTTAAAACCCTTTCCGGTTATTAAGTCTTTGATAATGTAGATAACAATTTCAAATGAAAGGTATATAAACTCAGAAGCCATCTAATATCAGACATACTTTTGAAAATATTTTCCCATTGCTAATTGGTTCAGAAAGTTGGGCTTCTCATTTTTATTTTTATTTTAATCTTAACTGCATATCATTCAAGTATTGCAAATCCTAAAACTAAAGCCTCCACATCCATCTTGTTTTCCTGGCAAGGATATCGAAGTAATTCATCTCTTGCTCCTTTCTGATGTGTTGTTTGAACTTCCCAATCTAGTTGACAATTCCAATATTTCTTTCTTTTCATTTCCTATCCAAGTATTGTAGTTAAAAGTGACAGCGGTATAAAACAAGTTTCAGAATTAGATTTCCCAGACCTATTATATCATGTTTTCAGACTAACATATTCTATTATAGGCTTTATGAACTGCAGCTCACTTCATCAAATGGATGGGCTCGCTTAAATGATACAGGATTTAATCAAACATTTCTTGATTGATTAAAAAAAATCAGAACATAAAATACAAGATGGATGGACACAACTTGTAGACAACTCTCACTCTGTCAAGGACCTTGGAGTACTCATCTCTAATGATCTAAGTGCCAGGGCCCACTGTAACAAATTGCTAAAAAAGCATTAAGAGTTGTTAACCTAATCTTGTGTAGCTTTTTCTCTAGTACTATTGTACTGCTAACAAAATTTGCTAGACCAATTCTCGATTACAGCTCATCTGTCTGGAACCTGCACTGCATATCATACATTAATACAATTGAGAGAGTCCAGAGATTTTTTACAAGAAGAGTCCTCTACTCTTCTGCTCACAAAAGAATGCCTTATACCACCAGACTTGAAATTTTTGGCTTAGACAACTTAGAACTTCACTGCCTTCGGTCTGACTTAAGTGTAGTACATAAAATTATCTGCAAAAATGTCCTACCTGTCAATGACTACTTCAGCTTCAACCACAACAATACATGAGCACACAATAGATACAAACTTAAGGTAAACCACTCCCAATCTCTATTGCAGAAAATATGACTTCAGCAACAGAGTTGTCAGTGCCTGGAATACACTATCTGACTGTGGTTTCTTCCCCAAACCCCCAAAACTTTAACCTTAGACTGTCTACTGTGTAGCTCACCCCATTCCTAAGAGGTCTGTAAGGGGCGTACATAAGCCCACCAATGTGCCTACCATACCTGTCCTAATGTCCCCTTTTATTCATACCCATTTCATGTAATCATAATCATGTTTTAATTTTATCTGTTATCTAGTGCATGCTTGGCAAATAAATAAAAATAAATAAAATAAATTTATTGCTGTCATATTCTATCCAGGCTGTATCATGGTATAAGTAACAATGTACATAGTATCATAGTATAAGTGACATTGAAATTATGAGATATAATCTTAAAGGCAAATGTCAAAACAATATTATTTTATGGAAATAGCATGTCTGAGATTTCTTTGTCAAACCTTAGTCTTTTGTGGAGATCCTTAAAAAGTGGCAAATGTTTTTAAATAAAAGTTATAGGTTTTGATTATATACTGAGTATATTGAATACTCAATATGTGTTCTATATTGTAATTGATAATGTGCATTTATTTTATTGTGTCATTTAGTTCTCTAAATCCATGGTACTAGATGCCTACAGTGAGTATGTAATCAATTTTAGTACAGCTGTGGGGATTCTCAAAAAAACATGTGCTACAAAACCTGCCTTCCTTGAATTTTTAAAGGTGAGCATTTTGGATTTTGGTTGCTTTGTGATTGTAGACCATTAGAGTAATCATGACTATCTGGGAGATTGATCATTTGACAAATATTGAGCATCCAGTGTTTATCTCAGCCTTAAAATTATTCATGTACATGTGTACATGTTTATATAGTTGTTGTTCAGTCACTAAGTCGTGTCATACTCTTTGCAATCCCATGGACCATATACACTAGGTCACCTGTCCTCTACTGTCTCCCGGAGTTTGCCCAATAAATGTGGCATCAACGACACTATCTAACTATCTCATCCTCTGCTGTCCCATTCTCCTTTTGCCTTCAGTCTTTCCTCACTTCAAATCTTTTCCAATGAGTCCTCTCTTCTCATTAGGTGGCCAAAATATGAGGCATACGTTTTATCTGTGCGTCTCTTGAGAAAATCTCTGGTGAATATTTTAAAAAACCCTTTTTTATTACAGCAATGTCAAGAATCTAGTCCTGATAGAATCACTCTTTATGGCTTAATGATGAAGCCCATACAACGTTTTCCTCAGTTCATCCTTCTGTTACAGGCAAGTCATGTATCAATTCTTAAAATTGCTTGAGTTAGCCATCTTCCTTGGTTATTTGCTAAATAATAATGGCTAACACCAACATGGTAATAGGATCTGAGTGTTAGTTGTTTTGTCATTGAAAATCAATTCTGGGACTAATTTTTGAGTTGTACCTGAAAGTGCAGAATGTATCCTTTAGTTCATAGGATTGCTTGGTTTTAGAGTCACCCATGTTGTTCTTTGTATATGACACTCACAACTTCTTAGCCATTAATTTCCTGGATATTATTTATTCATTAGTGTTCTTATAAAACATGAAAGGAACTTTAGGATTTCTTTAAAATCAATATCACTTTTGAGTTTAGGATAGGGATACAGTATAAAAACAGTTCTCTCTGTTGTCAGTGATGGGCCATTCTGTTCTTGTCAGATCTGTTGGCCAATTTTGAGAATGTTCATCAAGGGTTAGTTCTGAGGAGGCTTGTTTGGATTCTAGTTTGGCTAGATGGCCAAGCTTTTATATAGTTCCAATCCTGTTTGTAGGAGCAGACTCTTTAAATAATGATGAGCATCTAATTTTTAACTCCGAGGCCTCCCTTTGTGGTATTCCACAAGAGTCCACTAATGACATTTACACTTAGAAGATTATGAGCTCCCTTACGCTCAACACTGATCACTCTGCTGTTAAACAGGGGAAAACATTTTGAGAAAATGGATGCAAGTAGCTTGTCATTTCTTAGGAAAAAAGGGTAGGATTTTGTCCAAAGCTTGAGAGCCAAGTTTTATTTTAGTCCCTTACCATGTCATTGTAGATAAGAGTCCAGAGTTGCTTCAGTCAGTTGAAGCAATTCTATTAGGTCTACTCTGCTCTTCCACGCACTAATCTCATCATGTCGCTGAACTGCAGTAGTGCAATGGTTGGAATGCAATACTGCAAGCTACTTCTGCTGATCACCAGCTGCCAGCAGTTTGGCAGTTCGAGTCTCACTGGCTTAAGGTTAACTCAGCCTTCTATCTTTCCAAGGTAGGTAAAATGATTGTTGGGACCAATATGTTGACTCTGTAAACCACTTAGAGAGTAAGTGAAGCACTGTACAGAGAGAGTACAGTAAAGCACTGTAAAGTGGTATATAAATCTAAGTGCTATTGCTAAGAGCTATGTCATGTATGTGCCAGCCATCATATTAAACTACCTCAATTTATGTTAACTTTCCAGTAAGTTTTTAGTAACTTCAGGCAATAAAGAATACAGCAGGTTGATTGCTGCTGCTTTTCTTTTGCCCCATCGTGCATAATTGTTCAAAAATTACTTCAAAGTTCTATTAACTGTATATAAAAGTTTTTATGAATCAAGGCAACCTTCAGTTGTTTTTTGCCATTGGGTGGAATGTGCATGAACTAGAGCTTTATGGTATTAAGGCCTTAAGCAATAGAATTATTTTCTTGGCAGGTAGGAGGCTTCAACTGTAGATTATTTTAAACAGCTTTAGAAAGCTTTAAAATTTTTAATTTTAATTTTTAATGTAAGGCATATTCCTTCATTCCTTCATATATTTATTCATTCATTAAATTTTTATGCTGCCCATCTCCCCATAAGGTGATTCTGGCAGCTTACAACTTATAAATCAAGTATAAAAATAATTACATTAAAACTACACAGGTTCAGATTTTGAAACTATACTGAAACCAGAACTAAGAGATGGATTAGACTGGGATGAGGTCTTCTTACCTCATCAGCTACCTCCAGTAGTGATCATCCCTCTGGGGACCCCAATAATCTATAATTATTATATTCAGCTGTTGTATGATCCTAGTTAAATGATATTAATGCAATTGAATGCTATAAAAAAATCAATTAACCTGCCAAATCCTATGTCAAGAAATGATACTATGTAAGAAAAGAATAATGGAATGCTTTTCTCAAATGTTCTTACACTCCTGATCCAGTAGCTACAATGCAAACAGTGAAAATACAGATAGTGACATATTTATACTGGTCACATTAAATTACAGTACCCTAATGAGTACTTGCCAGATTAGACTAATGTCAGACTCTGCTGAGCAAAGAATATAAAAGCTCGGTCTTTTTGTCTTTTACTTTTTCTGGCCCCTGGAATGACATCCTATTGATGAAGCATATATCTAGTGTAACTATGAAGATTGCTCGTACTAAGTTGATTACTGTCTTATTAAAGGAGCCCTAAAATTTTTCATTTCTTGGCAGTTACACCAAAGTGCCAGCTTTGCAGATGATGAAAATATCAGTTGTAGAAATGGAAGTTGCATGACAGCAGATTTTCATGTTGTCAGAAAAGAGAAGAGTAGGATGCTACGGAAAGAGAAGTCCACAAAAATAAATTCAATAAGGGTGGGGATATTTTTTTTAAAAATGAGACACTAGAAGCATAATTACAATCATTTCCAATGAGAAGAAAAAATCCCCAAGAACAGCAATAGACAATCCAAGAAGCTTCATAAAGATCTGATAACAAAGTAGGACACAAAGAATGGAAATAAGATCAGGTCACAAGGAGAAAATATGGATCTATATTTTGGAGCTGGTATGAGGGAAGAGTGGGCTGAGGTTAGCAAAGGATACAAAACATAAGGCTTCTTAATCATGTTTTAAAGAAAAAAACCCTGCATTATTTTATTTTAGTCTCCTATATGTCTCATCGGGATATTGTGAAGAGCAGATTGAAGGTGCAGAGTTAAATTCTTAGAATAATAGAAATGTGGTCAACGAATATGTTACAAATGAGTTTAAAACTGCAAAACTAGTTAAGAGTGCATTCTTTGGTAATGAAGAACTTCAAAGATTGAGTGAATTAGTTGGTTTGTCTGGCCAAACCCCTAGATATTATCTTTGAAAAACATTATGAAATGGCAAACTATGGGAGAATGGCAAATTTTGTCCATGTCATTCCAAAATGAAGGGGGAAAAGGATCTGATGCTAGTACTGGGGAAGATCCTAAATCAGATAATAAACAGATGACTTTGCTAGCTCCTTGAAATGAATATGGAATAAGACATGGATTTGCCAAGATTAAAGCTTGCCAGACTATTCTTTTCTTGTGATTTGACTGGGCAATTCCTTAATGGACTGTTGTAAACATAATGTACCTTGATGGCAATAAATCATTTTACACAGTCTTCCATAACATGTTGATCATCAAGCTAATTAGGCATGGTTGACATGATAATTAAGTGAATATATGGAAGCCAGCAGTGTAATGTGGCTGCAAAAAAAGGCAAACGGAGCATTAGGCTGCATCAACCTTGGTTAATTTCAAATTATGGGAAACATTTATTCTTCTTTGGTCAGAAAAAAGTAATGAGGAGTATTGGGAAACTAAATCTTTCAAAGAAAGATTGAAAGAACTAGATATCTGAGGGGCCCTTAGTGCTCCCTGAGCATGGTTGTTTTCTTGCAGATGTTCCATTACCCAAACCAGATAAAATCATCAGAGAATTGATGATGTTACCTAGTTTGGGTAATGAAACATCTTCAAGAAAACAACCAAACTCACAGAGAACCAAAGACCCCTCATTTCACTCCTGAGCTATAAATATTCTCCTTTATTAGCTAGATATTTTAAAGCTTGTGGGGAAAGATATCATATTCTTCAAATGACTTGAAAGAATGTAATACAAATAGTCCTCTACCTATTACTACAATTGAGCCCAAAATTTCTGTAGCTAAGGAAGACAGTTGTTAAGTGAGTTTTGCCCCATTTTCTTGCTACAGTTGTTAAGTGAATCACTGCAAGTTGCTAAGTTAGTATCATGGCTATTAAGTGAATCTAGTTTCCCCATTGACTTTGCCCTGTCAGAAGGTCACAAAAGGGAATCACATGACCCCAGGACACTACAACTATCAGAAATACATGCCAGTTGCCAAGCGTCCAAACTTTGATCACGTGACCATGGGGACGCTGCAACAGTCAAAAGGGTGAAAAACAGTCATAAGTCACTGTTTTTAGTGCTGTTTTTAGTGCTGTTTGACCTTGAATAGTCACTAAATGAAAGGTTGTAAGCCGAGGACTACCTATACAAAAGAAGGTGAAGACTTGTTCTTTCTCATTGCTTTGGAATAATGACATTAAGTTACAAGAGGGCAAATTTCATGTGACCATTAGAAAAAATTTAATTTCGTACGAGCAGTTTGATGTTGGAAACAATTGCCCAAAGAGTTTGTAACTGGATAGATAGTATGGTGCTTTCTAAAATTAGGTAAGCATTTCTCACTTGACATAGCAGACAAACCCTAAAAAGGATTGTATCTGTAGCTTTGGAAATGGTAGCTATGAGACAGATATGTTTAAATTACTTCCTTTTTGTAGTCAAGAAAAATAATCTGAATTAGCTGGGTCAGAGCATGGCAAAACTTTTCCCTCCCCTTTGTTCTGTCCAGGATATGTTGAAGAACACGACTAAAGGCCACCCAGACAGACTGCCTCTGCAGATGGCTCTCACGGAACTTGAAACACTGGCAGAGAAATTAAATGAAAGGAAAAGGGATGCAGATCAGCGCTGTGAAACAAAACAAATAGCCAAAGCCATGAATGAGCGTTATCTGAACAAGGTTTGGAAAATTGCACTGCTTGTTTTTCCCTTATTTCTCTTGTAAAGAATGCTTGTTTATTTGAAAAATGTGTACAACTACATAGCTCACAAAGGGGACTCTGGACAATGTACAAAGATTGAAACCCAAAACAACATATGAAGTCAATATACAAACCATATGATGACACATGCTGGGTTGAAAATCCATTCCCCTCCAGTCAGTAAACAAAACAATCAAACAAGGGGCCCAGCCCACCTTTGGTCTCAAATGACTGTAAGCATCCTGGTCTTTAATGTCTTGTGGGAGGCTAATCGGATCAAAGCCATCCAGCTCTCTTGAGGGAATCCTATTCTCTGGTGCAGATATGGTGATGTAAGTCCTTTGGTTCCACTGAATGACAGTGAATAATAGAGAAACCTGGAGCAGGGCAACTCTGCCAGTTCTGATGGATTCTAAAATATTTAGGCTTTCTTAGCTAATTATTCCCAATATGTATTTTATACAAATACATTCCATTTGTTTCATAGACATTAATTGCCGCCATGTTGATAATACTGAATTTGGTTTTCTATCCCAAGTGGGAAAAAGGAAAAAGCCAAACTAGGAGCATGTGTGATGAAGGTACAAGAGTGGCTTTACTCATTGGATAAATGTGCAAGGCTCTAAGCGTTCTTATACCATGATTAACTTAATGTTTTTCTGAGTCATAAGCAATTTACTGACTGAAGAGAGTAAACTCTATGCCAGTTTTTTTCCCATCAGAAGTCATCCCATTAGTCCTGATTGACCAATTACAATTTTTTCGGCAACATACAATTCTTGACAGCCTTATGGCTTGCCACTTGAGCGATAGTTTCTTTCGGGATACACTTGGGCTGAAAGAATTTAGGTCACTCACATTCCAGCCCATAAAGGAGCTCACATAATTTATTCTAGGCAAGAACTAGGCAGATAGTTGTGTACATTAACCTTCCCTACATAGCAACAAAGCCAGGTTTGCTGTTTGACCTTCCTCAGTTCTTAATGGGAGGTTTAAGAGCCATGGTGGATCAATGGTTAAAGGGCAGTGCTGCAGGCAAAACTCTGCCTACTGCTAGGAGTTTGATCCTGACCTGCTCAAGATTGACTCATCTGTCTATCTTTCCCAGATCAATAATGCTGACTCTATAAACCATTTAGAGTGCTGTAAAGAACTATGAAGCAGTATATAAATCAAAATGCTATTGCTATTAATTAGAGCCCCCGTATTTCTATTAATTTTTCCTGGAGTACAAAGGCTATTGAAATCACCACATCTTTTATACTGCCCCCATTATATATGTAGTTGAGAAACTTTAATTCTTTCTTTACTGTTATAGGTCATGATGAAAGTTTTCTTCTTGATTTTATCTTCTCAGATAAGGAACCGTTGATTATATACAATGTTGCCTGATTTTGCCTGATGGCAATTAAAATTTTCATACAAATAATTAATAGTAAAGGGTACTACTGAGAATTCCTGTTTTTAAAATATTCATCTGTTTTTTACATCTTTTTTGTGGACTTTCAGGACCCCCCCCCCTTTATTAGTCTGTAGTTTACTCTTAATGTTAAGAATTTATCTAGACAGATTTTTACACTTTAAATATTGTAGTATGATGTTAGCAATCAGGCTTTTACTTAACTTTTATCTCTTAAAAGTGTCTGAAATGGGTGAATATTTTTTCTTTGATTGTATTTTATGTTGATCCCTAACTTGAAATTGAAGGATTGATTGATTGATACCTGATTATCATGATGCTATAAATACAAAATTGTAAAGAAAGAATTTTATTAAATGACAGAATTCACAAAATTCTATAGACTCATGAAATTGGTTCATATATTTTTAACGCAGAATATGTTCAGGTGTAAAAATGTTATTAAATATTTTTGTATTATTCAGTTACTCAACAGTGGCAACCGGTACCTGATCCGAAGTGATGATATGCTAGAAACTGTTTATACAGACAAAGGAGAGATCATGAAAACCAAAGAACGGCGTCTGTTTATGTTAAATGATGTTCTCATGTGTGCTACTGTGCATATTCGGTAAGATTCTTGTCACGCGCTATAAAATAATTGCTAAAGCATAAGAGATAAGACACATAAACTAGGAATTTTTTATTTTTGTTGTTCTGAGTCCATTTTACATGGTTATCGGTTGTATGTATACAATGGATTATAATTCAGGGCTCTTACTTAGTGGCAGAGCAAATTCATCTCTGGCTTTGGGCAAAGCTGCAGTGTAGGATATATACGCAATATATGTAGGATATCTAGATGAAATGGATGGCACACAAATCTAATAAATATTGAGATCAAAGATTGAAAAGTTGCAACTTAGCTCTTTCCACTCCTTCCCCAAATAAGGATTTTAAATCGAAGGAACAAAAATGTTATATAAAGGGGTGCATGGACCTCATGGAAATAAGGATTGGAAGGAATAAAGATATTTTATTTCTTAAGAATAAATATTTCTTGTATGGCTGCCCAACCCACAGTAACTTCAGACAACTTACAAAAATCGAATCCCAATACAAAAGCCAATAAACCCTCATCCTCCCCTCCTGGTGACAATAAAATCAATCAATTGATGGGCTCCACATGACCCTGAGGTTGCCAGGCCTGCTGGCAGTACCATGTCTACAAAACCTTTTGAAAGAGTGTCAAAGTAAGGGCCTCCTTATTTCTGCAAGGATGATGTTCCACATGGAGGGAGCCACCTCAGAAGCCCTTTCCAGTAGATAGACTTCCTTAAGAGAGGGGATGCTTAACATCCCCTGCTTCTCTGCCTAGTGGTATTAAGGTAATTTAGGTTGAATTAGACTTCCTTCCCCACTCCCAAGATTATATTGTTACTGCACCCCACTTCTCTCCTCCCCATCATTACATTCCTCATCAACAAATATTCAGCATACCAGGAAATTGAATAATATTGTTAAAGGAGATGGTATAATGGTCAGAATGGGATTGGTCCTGATTAAATAAAACTGTTGCAGAGACAGTGAGATGCGTTAGAGATAATTTAAGAACTAGAAGCTTTTTATTAATTTCTTAACTTCAGGAAAAGTAAGGAAAAATGCCAAATTCTCAGTTGTACACAGAAATGAAATTCATCGGTCATGTAGGACTAGAAGGCCCTGATGAGATAAGCGCCAACATTTCACTGTACAGTGTTCCAGTATTTATTGCTGGCAAAATTTTGTAGAAAATAATCTGGAATATCCAGATTTAGAGGAGATTGATGCTATACTTCTTAAAAACTGTTATCTCCAAAAAGCAAAAGTGTTTGTATCTAGTCTTTTAACTAAAGCCTTTTCATTTAAAAGTCTTTTTGTCAGTAGTAAACTCTTCCAACTCTAGAATTGTGAGCTTAATGTCAATCAAATATTTTGCAAGTCAGCTTGCTACTTTTTGCACTGTTGCAATATGTGTGCATCTTTACAGACTTCTCCCCCTTCATTTTTTTTCAAGAAGGAAAATGCACAACATATGCTTATAAGGAAGGAAGTAAAAGAATAAAAGGAAAAACAAAAAAACTGTTAGATCACATCCTTTATTTTTCAACTATTTGTTTTGCACTGAAAATCCTCACAGGTAAAAATGCCACTTTATTTAAAGTATTAAAATGAGCTGTGGTGACAAATTGGCTACAATGCAGTATTACAAGCTGACTTCTGCCCACATTCTGGAGTTCAGTTCAAACCAGCTGAACGTTGACTCAGCTTTCCATCCTTTTGAGGTCGGTAAAATGAGGACCCATTGTTGGAGGCAATAGGCTGACACTGTAAACCGCTCAGAGTGCTGTGGAGCACTATGGAGTGGTATGTAAGTCTAAATGCTATTGCTATTGTTTTCATAGAAGTAATATTATAGAAATAAGGTCTATGCCATAGTCTCCTAAAGTGGTCAGTATGGAACCACAAGGATAGATAGGGCTATCCAAAAAGTCGATGTTTATTTTTATTTTATTTAAGAAAAATTGACATATTGTCAGTGACACCAGGGGGCTCACAAAGATAAAAACCTAATATGAAAGAATAAAAAGCAATAACCCCCACCCCCTGGTGATAACAGTTAATCAAATAAGCCACTTGATGGGCTCCATCCTACTCTGGGCAAAACCAAGTCTTTAGGACCTTGTGAAGGAGTGTCAAGGGTGGGGGCCAGTCTTATTTCAATGGAGATAATGTTCCACAGGAAGGGAGCCACCCCAGAGAAGGCTCCTCTTCTTGGTCTCAGTACATGTGCCTCCTTAGGAGAGAGGACCCACCACATTCCTTGCTTCCCCTCTGGTAGGTTAAGTAGATGTAACCAGGAGAAGACGGTTGTTATCATTATTGTTATTCATCACACAATTAATTAAAGTAGTATGAAATTATCTTCATACAATAAATGCTTGGGAGTTGATGAACGGTCTGAAACTTTATGAAGGGATGGATGACCTGAAAAGTATGGAGGCCTCTCGTCTATGCCAATTACGAGAAAAGCACAAGTTTAAAAATCCACAGTTTGGGGTTGAAATTGTCACATATAATGCATGTAAATACAGGGGTTGCTGTTTCTCATTTTGCTTAAATGCCTAAATGAAATATGTCTCTGATAAAATCATTGCCTGCTCTAATACTACCGACCCTCAGTACCCATAGTAGTAGGTTTGAAAGAGCTCTCCCTACAGACAGGATCCTATAACAGTCCTATATATCTGCTGCATTTTGCATCCCTCCTGTGAAATGCCTTGTTCTAAAATTTCATAGTCTAATGTAATTATGTGGGTGGGATATATCTGCAAATGTAGGCTTAGTCAGTCTCTTGCTACACAGAAGCTCTTATCCAGCAGCATTCCTATGGTTCCCCTGTCTTCAAGTAAACAGGCCTTGCCAGGGTAAAATTTCTCCAGAATAGTTTCTTTATCTGTTTTTCAGCATCCACCCAGTGTGGGATCTTTATATCCAATATTAGAGTAGACATTTGGGGTTTGAGGGTTTTCTTATGCACACAGTTTTCTGCGTACAAAAGCCATGGTGCTCAGTGGTTAGAATGCAGAATTGCAGGCTAAGTCTGCATTCCCACAGCCAGGAGTTTGATCCTAACTGGCTCAAGGTTGACTCAGCCTTCCATCCTTCTGAGGTCAGTTAAATGAGGACCCAGATTGTTAGGGGCAATAGGCTGACTCTAAACTGCTTAGAGAGGGCTGTAAAGCACCATGAAGCAATATATAAGTCTGAAGTGCTATTCCTATTTTTCTTTTTTTCCACTGTTAGTATTGGATGTTTGTTTTTCTATTTTATTTTTGGTGATAAATGAAAATAAATATGTTTTTAAAAAGTCTGTTATGAAAAACATGAGTCATTATTAGTCGTATTATTAATTATCATCAGGAGTCCAGTTCTCCTTTTGCTGTTTGCCTCTCATGGATTTTGGGGATATTTTTCTGCTTCTGTTTTTAACCCACTCAATTAACACTCTCCTCTCACTTCCTTGCATGCTTTGTATGATCTGGGAATATTTCACACACATATATTGATGTTTTTATGCTTTCCATAGCCCATCTGTGTTCAAGATCAATGTGTTTCCTCAAAATGCAGTGTCCTGTGGAACAATGGGAACTAAATGTGGCCTTTTCCTTTATGATGAAAATATTTTGTACTTCATTTTGGAAATAAATCCCCAATTTTTTTTTCTGGAAATTTTTGCTCATTAACAAACAAGTAATGTAGTAAAACATTTACAGGTAGTTTATTTTGGTTTTAAAAATGAGAAAAATCTTCATGACATCTGCAATTTACCTTGTGGTTTTTGTTCATGCCAAAAAACAAAATTAAGGTAGCAGCATTTCTAAATCCAATTTGGCTCAGTGGGGCTTTTTCTTTGGGAAGTACTTGTAGAATTAGAGCAAAACGTTATACACTAGAGAGATTTGTGTATGAGAAGATTAAAAAAAAAGCTTGGAAATATATGGAAAAAAATGACCTCTTGTCATCATTTTTGTGGCCTATTTTCAGCTCTTCCCATGAAAGTAGTGGTGTCATGAGTGGCCAAAGGTACTTATTAAAATGGAGTGTGCCACTTGGGCATGTCGACGTCATAGAGTATGGCAGTAATGATGGCCAAGGTGAGAACTGCAGATTCCCTTTGCAGCCAACTTCTGAGATGATGGTTACCAACGCCAAGCCAAGTAAGTCACAGCCAGTTATTATGTGTGAATGTACTTCTTTATTGTAGATGGGCTTGAAATGCTTACAAAGATCTTTACACTAGTTTTTTTTAAAAAAGGTTAATGCAAGTAGCCTTCAACTTACAAAAGTTCATTTACTGACCATTCAAAGTTACAGTGACACTGAGGAAAGTAACTTTTGATTGTTTTTCACACAACCACTGCATCGTCCTCAAGGTCACCTGATCAAAACTCAGACACTATGCAACTGACTCACATTTATGACCGTTGCAGTGTTCTGAGGTCATGTGATCACCTTTTGCGACCTTCTGACGAGCAAAGTCAATGTGGAAGCCAGATTCACTTAGCAACAGTGTTACTAATTTAACAACTACAGTGGTTCACTTAAGATCTTTGGCAAGAAAGGTGGTAAAATGGGGCAAGATTCCCTTCGCAAATGTTTCACTTAGCAACAAAAATTTTGGGCTCAATTGTGGTCATATGTTGAGGACTACTTGTATTCAGAAAGCATCTGAAGGATTTGTTATGAGACCGGCATTCATGTATTTTATATCAGTATGGGTAGTCCTCAACTTATGACTACAATTGAGCCCAAAATTTCTGAGACATTTAAGTGAGTTTTGTCCCATTTTATGACCTTTCTTGCCAGAGTTGTTAAGTAAGTCACCGTGGTTATTAGGTTAATACAGTTGTTAAGTGAATCTGGCTTCCCCATTCATTTTCCTTGTCAGAAGCTTGCAATAGGTGATCACATGACCCGGACACATTGCAACCATCATAAATACATGCCAGTTGCCAAGCATCTAAATTTTGATCAGGTGAACATGAGGATGCTGCAACAGTCACAGTTATAATAAACAGCCATGAGTCACTTTTCTCAGCACTATTGTTTCTTCAAACGGTCACTAAATAAACGGTTTAGTGTAAGTTGAGGACTATCTATAGTACATATTGTACTGGGCATCTTGTTTAGTGATTTTTCGTTTTGTACTTGAGCTGCATGGCATTCATTCACACAAGAAGCTTCCAACTAGAACAGGTCTCTTAAGCTTCTATTTTCAGTAGCCGTTTGTGTATTAATCAGGATTATCTAGTAGAATTAAGAGAATTTCCCATTTTGAAATGGATCCACTTAATCTGCATCCTGTGTTTTTCCAAACCTCTGTAGCAGTTTTCCAATTTTTAATTTTTTAAACATGAAATCCATAAATAAGACAGGTAGGGGAATATCTTCTTCTGGTAGGCATAGTCTATTTCCCACAATAGCAATAGCACTTAGATTTATATATTGCTTTATGGTGCTTTTACAGCCCCTTCTAAGCATATTGCCCCTACGATTTGGATCCTCATTTTACCCACCTTGGAAGGATGGAAGGCTGAGTCAACCCTGAGCCTGGTGAGATTTGAATTGCCAAATTGCAGTCAGGTGGCAGTCAGCAGAAGTAGCCTGCAGTACTGCATTCTAACCACTGTACCACCGCAGCTCATAAAAGCTCAATAAAAAGAAAATTCTACTCTTGTTGCAAAATTGGTTTTACTGTATAGCTGAAGGATAATCCATCTTGATCCTTGTTAGAAAGTTGCCAGAATCAAAAAACAACAATGCAAGAAGTGTTAACTCTGGGTTGATTTTTGGTAATGGGCTAGTGAAATAATTCTTCGTTGAAGTATTAAAGTTAATTTGGTACTTACATTAATGCTTCAGCAGGTGGCAGCACTAGGTTTATCTCGTCTATATTCAGAGTTGCTGCCAGTTAGTATTAAGATGGGAAATCTCCAGGATTGTAAATTTCATTAGAAAATAAACAATCTCAGAAGAAGCCAATAGCAAACCACTTCCATAGTGCTGGCAAGAAAACTACATGCCTGTAATTTCGTTCAACAGTAGATCTCAACTTGAAGAGAATTTTCTTTTTGCATTGCATATGTTTATCCGTGGTACTCCTGAAATAACGTAAATAATATAAAAAGTATGCAAATTTTTAAAGAACCCCCCTAGAAACAATATAGCCCTATCTGTCTTTCCCTTTTTAGTCTCGAATTGAGCACAGTTCCTGTCTACGTTGTTCAATCCAGCTTTTCCATCCTGGTGGTCTCTGGATATTAAAACTAGAAAAATCCCCAGCTATCGTAACCAAACTGGCTAAGAATGGTTAAATTGTACTATTAATACAGCTAGAAAGCACTGTTGTCTACAAACATATTGTTCACGTTCTTGTTCATTTTCTCTTCTTTGTGTAGGTTTTTTTTAATTTCATAATGGTGACAAGAATAGGTGCTTTATAGACACAAAATGGAGTTGTGGGCTATAGGGAGAGGAGAGAAAGGAAAGCACACAATGGTTAAATAATGACAAGATAAAGATAAAAAAAATAAAAATCTTGTCTGATTAGTATCCAGATTGAATGAAATACGGCAGTCAGGGTACATTGTACAATTTGGCTATTGTTGAAATTATGCAACTGGTGGGTTGCAATTTTATCACAATGAAGGAAAATATACAAAAACTGCCTTAGCACCAATTCCATTTGCTAATAACTTTATGATGTCATTTGGACTACCTTAGAAGCATGCTTCTGTGGAAAGCGATTTAAAAAAAGAATAGCACTTAGACTTATACACTACTTCACAGTGCTTTACAGCCCTCTCTAAGCTGTTTACAGAGTCCCCAACTATCTGGGTCCCCATTTTACCGACCTCAGAAGGATGGAAGACTGAGTCAACCTTGAGCCTGGTGAGGTTCGAACTGCCAAATTGCAGGTAGCCAACAGGCAGCAGAAGTAGCCTGTGTACTGTATTCTAACCACTGCGCCACCACAGCTCATGCTATATTCTTCTTTAGAACCTATCAAAGTGAAATGTTGGAGCAATGTTTCTCATACTTTAAGATGTGTGGACTTCAACTCAGAGAATGCCCCAGCCAGAGTCATTGCTTTCCCTTGGCCTGCCTTATGAATGAATTCTTGTATAGAAAAAAAAAAAAATCATTTCAAAAAGCAGAAGAGGAAGTTCTAGTTGCTGAAGCAACAGCAAGTAATCACACAGTAGGCAATTGGCATGGATCCCACATGACCCAGAAATTCTCACCTTCAAGAACAACAGTCAGAAGAAATCTTGTTAGCACTTTTGATATTTGAATCAGCTTTCGTTGTTAAGTGTACACAGTAGCTGGGTTCACACGTTGCACTAAGCCTAGATATGACTTGTTTGTAAATGATGGTTCTAGCTTATTACATTGAGTTGAAGCCAATTTTGATCTATGCTCATTGTTAAGCAATTTGTAGCTTACTGTGAGGTAAGAGCCAAATCAGTAAATATTTAGCTTTTTTTCCTTTACACCATTTGCAAACACTTCAGTTTCTTGGAGAAAAGACAGCTAGCTTCTCTATACTTCTTGTATAGAGATGGTTAGATTTGCTAAGAAATGTGAAGGGATGGTCATTTAATTTATCTCTACGAAGTAAAAAAATGTGTATAATAACACATGTGGACTCTTTATTTCATAACATGTTAAATTCTGTGGTGCCTTCACAGCTCCCAGGCTGATTATGCCTCCTTTAACTAATCCTTCCACCTACCTACATTTAATATAGTTACTTTCCCCCTTGAGACTTGTGCTGTTGCTGTGCAATTTGTGAAAACCTAGCAAGCTTTTGTTTTTGTTAAAGAGCCTAAAGAGAGTGCACTTTAATAAAGATAGAGACAGTGGCGGGAATCAGCCGGTTCTCACCAGTTCAGGTGAAAACAGTTGTTAAATTATCCACCCACCCCGCTATCAAAGTGGATCCTGGGTGCTGATCTGGAGAAATGGGCAAAGGAGCGTCTGGCACAAGGGAAGGAGAAGGCTGCTTTCCCTCTTTCTTCTCCCTGCTCTTCCTCCTACCCTCGTGTTGGCCGCTCCATTGCCTGTTACTCCGTTGCAGTGCAATGCAGCACCCGGTATCCATTTTGATAGCGGGGAGAGGGAATAATTTAACAACCAGTTAGTTCACCCAGGGTCAAGTTGGGTTATGAGTCCCACAACCCTGAGGAAACCGGTTGTTCAATTATTTGAATCCCACCACAGCAGAGAGTCTTTAATAGCAATAGCACTCAGATTTATATATCACTTCATAGAGCTTTATGGCCCTCTCTAAACAGTTTATAAGAGCAACAGAAAGTCTTATGATATTATTCTCACCCTCTATTATGTAATGTAATGGCAAATACACTGAAAGGAGCCTCCAAATAAAAAAAAATAGTCTCAACATGAAAGGTTTTTCTTGAGATCAGATCCCCTATACCGATTGAAATATATAAAGCATCCAGCTATCTCGTTGTTTAAAAAAATTATAAATTATAATCAAATATACCTTGTTTGTTATGATGTAAATTAACATATTGGTTGACTTTGATATGTTCAGTAAACAGATGAGCTTCAGTAAGTTTGGTGTACTGTGGTGGTTAAAGCATTGAGCTCAAACCCAGGAGACTGTGTGTTTTTAATCCTGCCTACGACACTTCTGAGTGGCTTTGAGGCAGTCACTCTCTCTTAGCCATAGAAAGAAGGCCAAGCAAGCTACTTCTGAAAAATTCAGAGATTTCTCTAGGCAGTCACCAAGAGTCAAGAGTGACTCAAAGGCATGCACATCCAGCAATCAGGAACCCAATAATATATATAACTATGATTGGTTTTATGTAATGTCTTAAGGCCCTGTCACATCGGCCAACGGATGCAAAAAGTATGTAAAAAGGACATAGCGGACGAGAAAATGTTCCATCCATTGTTATCCGCTCTCAAAAGTGCCCCAAATTTGCATAAAAAAGAGCAGACAACAACGGAAAGGAACGGAGTGGGAAGAGGACGTAGTGAGGATGTAAAGCGGATCTCACAGTAAGCCTAGCAGAATGGAAGCGGAAGGCACATCCGCAGCGGCTTCGGGGAGCACAGCAAAGGCGGAGCGCAGCAGTGGAAGAGCGGATGCAGAGCGGATTGCCCGAGCGGATACAGCGGATTCATCACGGACGCCTAGCAGATGCCTAGCGGATGCCAAAAGTGTTCACTGCGATGCCGCGGAGGAGCATTGCTCAGCCGCCGCGATATAAAAGATGCAGGCTCGAAACAGCAGGTCACATTCAGAGGAAAGACCTGCCTGTCAAGACACATCTTCCAGCCAACAACCATGGGAAAGAGAAGCAGAAGCCTGTGCCTGCTCCTGCTGGCCGGCTGACTCTGCTTCTGCTGGTGCTGCACCTGGTGCTGGTGCTGGTGCTGACTCTGCTGGGTGCTGCTCCTGTTCTGGTGCTTCTGTGCTGGTTGCTTACTCTGCTGCAGTGCTGCTCCTGGTGCTCGGTGCTTTCTGCTGTTGCTGCTCCTGGTGGGCTGGGTGCTTCTGCGGTGCTTCTCTGCCTGCTGCTGCTGCTGGTGCTGCTTTTGCTGCTGCTGTTGTTGCGCTTCTGCTGGTGGTGGTGGTGTGGGGAACCAGCCCCTTGAACCTCAAAAGCCTTGTGATGAGGGCCCAGAAGCGCCCGTGCCGAGGGAGAGAAGAGGCCAATCATGCGATAGGAGAGGGAGACAGTACTCCATTGAAAGGAACATGAGGATGAGGTGCTGCGAATGGCTGAGGGAGACACGAGAACCTCGTGGCAGAAGGAAAAGGCTCTATCAAGACACCAAGCGGAAGCAAGTGGCTTGGAGAGGAGAAGGCGGAGAGCCTGGCTACACTTCGAGGTCTCCTCGGGTGGTGGAAGCATATGCACACCTGTTACAGGAAGGCTGCCACCTCAAGAATCTGGCCAGACCGTGTCAAGCTCAACGACCGGGAGAACCTACGTGATTGGCAAGGGCAGCTTACTTGGAGGGTGGAGGTCCGCGCACCGAGGAGCAGCCCCTCTGTCCAACCCTCTCTCTCAGGCAGCCACAGAGGCCAGTCCTTTCTGGCCAGACTCAGCTTCCTGTGTCCAGGCAGGTATCTTGTGGAGCACCCCCGATGGAAGACGCCCCCCGACAGCTGCATCTCCCCGCTGGTGGAGCACGTGGAGGACCCCCTGATGTAGTGGGAGCAAGGAGGGGTGCTGACACCAGAGACCAACCCACCATCCACAGCCCCCAGCGCCACCTCCACAGAAAGCAGCGCAGAGAGCCAGACCAGAGGGGCAGAGCCACACTTCCTGTGAAGATCAGGGGACACCATCAAAAGCAGCGTAGATCTCTCTCTCAGCTAGTACATACACCGACATACCATCCTCAAACACGGGAAAGCCCTTCCTCCCCATACATCAACCAGACCCTCATGGACATGTCCGAATCACAGTACCAGGTGATAAAGGAGAGGATCAACAGGTTCTTCTGCAACAACCCTCCAGGCCCGCTGAAACTTGCTCTCGACCCAGTCCAGGTCTGCTTCTCCACCCCAGGTGATGTCACAGCCCTTCCAAGCTTTTCCACAGGCCTTCACCTACCAAGGCTACGGCTACCAGGAGTTCAGCAGCACAGGCAGCCCTTCCCAGTCCAGGCACAGGTACATCGTATGCCACTGATGCCACAGATGCCACCCACACCTCACCTCTCTCACCTGCAGACCAAGCCAGCCTACTACACCCACTACACAGTGGATGGGCAGGGATACCTGTGGGATGGGTAATTGCTGTGGGATGGGTAAGGATACCTTGGGATGGATAATAGCTGTGGGATGGGTAAGCGATAGCAGTGGGATGGGCGGGATACTGTGGGATGTGTAATAGCAGTGGGGTGGGTAAGAATAGCAGTGGGATAGATAAACCTCCAGTGCAAGCATAGTGGGACTGTATGGTCCACCTCCCAGGTGCTACACCTATGACCCTTTATTATCAATAACAATTAATCATTCATCACACATTTCAACATAAACACAAGTCTTTATTAAAATGCCCTGTTCATTGTAGGGCCACTCAACACACATGGCACAATCTCATCAGATTGTGATGAGACCAAGCTGAAGAAGCAATCCATTAAGCATCTACCATCTTGTTCTTGCCGCTCCACTGCTCCAGCTGGGGAGTTGCACCACGTGTTTCAGGAGGTTGTGCTGCTTCTTCCCTTCACGTGAAAGCTCTGTTGGGGCCTTGCACATCCACAGTATCTATCAGGTTTCCCCTTGCCTCCATTCCCCAGGCTCCATGTCCATTGCCTTCTTGATGGTCCACGAGCCTGTTCTGCAACCTGGGGTAGCGGGTGCGCATGAGATTGTGCAGGATGCAGCAAGCTTCCATGATGTTCCTCACGTCTCTGGGCGATGCTGCATGGTGGTGGAAGTACCTGGAACCTGTTGGCCAGGATGCCAAAGGTGTTCTCCACCACCGCCTTGCCCTGGACAGCCTGTAGTTGAAGATCCTCTCTTCACGGTGAGGCATCTGAGGTGTAGGGCTTCATGAGGTAGGTTCTGAGGGAGAAGGCGTCATCCCCACGATGAAGTAGGGCACATCTTGTGTGTCGTTGGGCAGGGGTCAGGATCTGGAAGCCCACGATGAGGTGCCTTCCAGCCCTCCTTGAGGTGACTGGTGTTGTATATCTGGGCATCTGAAAGCTGACCCGTTGCCTGAAGCATCGATGTTCATTAACTTGTAGTCAGCATCGACCATGGCGAAGAGGATGATGCTGAGAAGCCCTTGTAGTTGAAATAAGTGGACCCTGAGTTGGCTGGAGCTTTGCAGGCCACGTGCTTCCCATCTATGGCTCAACGGTGTGGGGGAAGTTCCACTTCTGATACCACTGCTCTGCAACTTTCTTCCAGCCTTCTTCAGTGGAGGGGCACTGGAGGAGCTCCTCCAGGTATTCTTCGATGATGTCCTGCACCACTTCTCTGATCACAATGCTGATGGGTGTTGTGTGGCACCCTCCAGCCGTACTGCATGCTCCTGTACGTGGTCCCTGAGGCCAGGTGGCACAGACTCAGTGCCACCATGAGGCCAGGTCCAGGCTGGGCCGGAAGTTGGTGCTTTGCTTGGTCAACTGGGTCTCAGCCGCTCACAACTTCGTCAGACATGGCTGCGGCATCCTCATGAAGTTCTGGAATGCACGAGAGTCTTCGTTCCTTCAGCTCCCCCATCAGCTTGTCATACAGTCCGTACTCTGCTCTTCTGGCGATCCATCTTCGGACCCAGACACTTCTTGGCCGCCTCCTTTTCTTTGCATAGAACAGGTGAAAGAGCCTGTAGATTGCTTCACACTGTTGTAGAACGATGGTGGCTACCAAAAGGAGTGTGTGACGATCCATGGTGGAGATGACTGGATGCTGTGGAAGAGCAAGAGCCAGATGAAGGCTGAAGAGGTCTGCACCGCAGGGCTGCTGGACTGAAAGTGAGATCCAGGTGAGTTCCTCCCCCTTTTTATGGAAATATAGGTTTTCCGCTCGGTGTCCTTTTGCATCTTCTAGGCATCCTGCAGACATCCTAAATATCCGAGAAAGGTCCCCTCTGGCGAACTTTTTTTTTCCGTTTTAATACTTTGTATGCAGCTCATCCGCTTTCATCCTTTCTCCGTCCGTGCTGCTAACGCTTTTTGTCCGTCCGTTCCGTTTCGCTTCCTCCCTGTGTCCGTTTTCCACTGGAGTGGATGCGAGTTGCGCAGATGCACAGCGGTGCCTAGCGGATATAGCGGATGCGTAAGCGGATGACAACAGACGTATAACGGATGTTCCCCGTATGTGTAGCAGATGTTACAATGGATGCGTTGGATACTTTATCCGCTCAAAAAGTTTTTTGTGCAGCTCAAACTTTTTGAGCGGATGAAATCACAGTAGACGGATGCTGGATGGATAGAAAGTATGAAAAAGGACGCAGTAAGTACAGAACGGAAGCATCGCGTTAACCAACGGATGGCAAGTGTTTCTCTCTGTTTTACATCCTCTTTCCATCCCTTGGTGCTGTGTGACATGGGCTTTAGTAACTTTGTAGGAAGCTCACTTAAGGGCTCAGTTTATAGTTTGGTCATGCCCAGCAGAATTTGAGACTTGGCCTTTATTGGAAGCACTTCGCCCACTGAAAGAGACATAATTGTTTTCTGCCTTTTGGCAAGGATAGGAGGAAGGGGGACAGAAAAAGACCGACTCCTTTGTCTTTTTTTTTAAAGTGCCCTTGCTTATTTCGAAGCAGTAGGAAGTGTTAAGAAAAAGTAATGGTCCAGCAGGAGGCTTGCAAACATAGTCAGGCATTTTTAAAGGATAACAAGATAAAAGTAGCTTTAAGACACATACACATACACACACATACAAACACCAAATTCTGACCTGGCGCAGTGGTTAGAGTTCTGTACTGCAAGGTACTTCTGCTGATTGCTGCCTGCCTGCAATTTGGCAGATTGAATCTCACCAGGCTCAAGTTTGACTCAACCTTCCATCCTTCTGAGGTCGGTAAAATGAGGGCCCAAATTGTTGGGGGCAATCGGCTGGCTCTGTAAACTGCTTCGAGAGGGATGTAAAGCACCGTAAAGCGGTATATAAGTCTAAGTGGTTTTGATTTCATTGTACGAGGTGCTTTATAAGTAGGCATTTGCAATGTGGAGGTATGCAGGCAAAGCAAGCTTGCTTGAATCATTGAAGTAGCTACATCTTTATCCTGGATGATATGGTTGCTTTATTGGCTGCTTCTGACTATCTTTGCCCAGGGAAACAAAATGGCTGTGCATATGCAAAAATATGGAGATAATAGAAAGCTGCAGCAGACTTGCAAAAGACGTGGCTGCCTTACTGTTTCTCATATGTTTCAAAGCATCTCTTTTGAAACATCATATAGTCTCAATTCATACTGCTCAAACTAATGGGAACAGGATTTATATCCTCTTTCTTTTAACATGAAAAATCAGATTTTAATTTTAATGCTTTCATTTCCTCTTTATTTTTTTTCTGCCTGTCTATGTTGATTTTCTTAGGATAATATAAACATTATGCTTGCCACATCTTCAAGCTCACTGCTTCCAAGTGTACTTGTTTTTTGATATGCTGTAGATGTTGTGGTAAAGTTTTAATTTAGCTTGGCTTTTCATGGTGCATGTGTTAGTTTCAGTACATAAGAATGTAAAAGGGCTGAACTGACTCAAACCAAAGGCCTATCTAGTTTATTTTAATAGTGCCCAGATGCTTTTGAGAACTTTAATACAAGAAGATCCTTCTGCTTTTATTTTCTAGCAACTGTATGAAGAGACATATTGATGCTCCCATTTGGGAGAAGAAATGTACAGGTAGTCATTGACTTAGGACCATAATTTTAAAAAATGAAGTGAGACAGTTAAGTAAATTTTGCCCCATTTTGAAACCTTTCTTGCCACAGTTGTTAAGTGAATCACTACACTTAAGTTAGTAATAAGTTAGATGAATCTGACTTCCCCTTTGACTTTCTTGTCTGAAGGTTGCAAAAGGTGATCACATGACCCTGAGACATTGCACCCGTCATAAATATGAGCCAGTTGCCAAGTATCCAAATTTTGATCATGTGACCATGGAGATGCTGCAATGGTCATAAGTGTGAGAAAGGTCATAAATCACTTTTTTCAGTGCCATTTCTTTGAATGGTCACTGAATAGCTGTAAGTCCAGTACTGCCTGTACAATAATCATCAGGTTTGTAAAAGGAGGTTATCTAGAGTAGGGATTGAACTGTTTTCTGTTGTCCTGTAGGGTAGGACTAAAAGCCCTGTGTAGACTCTTCAGAAAATAGATTCAGATTATGTATGAAAAAAAAAAAAACCTGGAAGAGTTTTCAAATGGCAGAACAGGTTTCCTAATGAAATAGTTTCTTTCCCCTCATTGTAGATCTTCAAATAGAGGCTGTGTTGTCATCTGATGTGCTTTAATAGATTTTGCATTAAGCAAAGGGTCAGGCTAGGTGACCTCTGAAGTACCTTTTTACTCCATGGTTCTATGTACTGTTTTAACATTACTAGTTCTACTTATTTCTGAGAAAACTGATTTAGATTCACTTTGCCAATTTTGGGGGAATGCATGAGTTTTACACAATAGATTAATTGAGAAGATTAAAGGTTATGCTTTTATATCTATTAGAACAATGTTTAATCCCCTAAATCACTGTATTTACCTCTATAAAATTAAACAGAATTTGATCAGATTTCAGTGTCACTTTAATTCCCATCACCCTCATTTGTGAACTTGTTTAATATATAATCATGTTTCATTCCAACTGAGAATGCAGGTTTTTTGTGATTCTGTTTTGTAAATTTAGTTGGATTTATCATGCCAAGCAAACATCAGAATCTCCTCTGCTGTTCAGGTTGTTCAATTACTGGGCATGACAACCAGGAGTGGGTGGCAATTTTGGAGGTAACCAAGGAAAAGCACAGGGCTAATGACAACAATTGAGCTTATGTAACACACAGATAGAAAAGAGATGCAGGAAGTTTATAGAGTAAGAAAATCTAAAAGGACATAGTTCCTTGATCCCCAACTTTAATATTAATCAGGGATATTTTAGGTCAATATTTGACCTAAAATATGGAGATCAATATCTAAATCATTAATGAAAGCTTTTCTTTATTTGAACTCTGTTTCTGTAGGATTCTTGGTTTGGTTTCTTTTTTGTAATAAAAATTTTGCTTCTGAATGTTTGATAAGGTGAAAAAAATAACCTTATGTTGCTATGAACTCTGCTGTTGCATTATAGGTAGATCACATCTACCCAGTGGTTGGGTCACTAACAGCAATTATTTGCATATTATTTAGATCACAGAGTTTCATATAAGGACAGGCTGCATTGCTTCGTCAATCCATTGTTGATCTGTGTGCGTGAGCATGTATACACCTGAGTATATTCACAGTAGTTCTCATACCAGTGGTGCCTGTTTTAACAGAGTGGAAACGGATTGAAATATGGCTGGAAATGAGAAAATCCCAACCTGCCCTATTTCTACAAGTTATTCTTTGTGTAGGTTTCCTCCCAAGAAAAGCTGTATGGGATAGGATTTCTCAATTTGTACTATTTCAGGAGACAGGTACACAAAATCACATGGCAAAATGTTCCTAAGTTTGTGTATATACACAAACATATATAGACTGCTTAATCATTTGTGTTGAATCAAAGTATAATTAAGCATGCAAGAGCATAGATTGATTATGTGCCATCAAGTTGTTTTCAATTCCTGTTCCAATGTATATCCAATGTCTTGGATTTTTTTTTTATCCTTCTCCTGTTTGATCCTGTCCAATTGCTGTAAGAGACAACTGAGTAAATGTCAGAAAAACCCTACCACAACAGCTAAGCTTGAAATGGGCTTGATCAGAGTCACTTTAATTGGTGGCAGGTGTTGTACAGATTGCTATTTAACATCAGTTTGAACGTGATTGGTTATTTCTGCCACAGCCACATGTTTACTTATAAGGAATGAGTACAGTTATGCAACCATATTTTTTACAAAATTTTATTGTTATTTCCCTCCCCCCTACAAAATCTCAGTTTGCCTTTCAGTTAAATTGTATAGCTTATAATTGTATTAAAAGGTGGAAAAATTTTTGAAGTGGTTTATCTTGGTCTGACTTTTTTCTTTCTTTTTGCATCTTAAAAACCTGGCATCTTAAAAGGGGTATATAGACTTTTTATATCCATTTTAGGTACTATTCTTGTAATTTTGGTTGCAATATCTAATAACTGTCTTACTTTATGCATACATTTAATAGCATATTTTTATGTTTCAGATAAGCTTTATATGGGACCAGGGCAATTGTACAATGATTTGCAGAATCTCTTACATGACTTGAATGTAGTTGGCCAAATCAGTCAACTAATAAGCAGCCTGAAGGGAAACTACCAGGTAACAAGTAATGGATATAGAATTAAGTTTTCAGATTAAGCAAACACCTATATTATTTTATGTGATGCTAATGTGATTATTGTTAAATGGTAAACTGTAAAGTTGTAAGTAGATTAGTGATGCTTGCTGAGTTAGTTGTACTTAACCTATTTGTGAAAATGTAATCTAAGCATAGGATATTCAATAAGGTATTTTTATTCAGTGATGTTAAGAAAAATGTCATTCACTTCTATCGTGAGTTAATAGCAGTATTTCTGTAGCATAGAGCATTATGCCATGAGGTATTATTATTTAATCCTACTGGCATGGTTTTTTTCCCCTCTTGTTTTAATCCATGCTGTATTTTTTGTTATTTAATGATTTTTTGTTATTTAATGCAGGTCTTACCAGACTGCATCTGCAAAAGATATTTCAGCTTAAATTCTGATGGTGTATCTTAAAATGGTTTGTAGTCCAGCTTCATAGGTTTTTGATATGATGGAAAAAATAAACTTAATGTAACATTATATGAACTTCAACATTTGTTCTCGTTGTCATTGTTGTTCCACCAGAATTTAAATCAATCAGTGGCTCATGATTGGACTTCAGGTTTACAAAAACTCATTTTGAAAAAAGAAGATGAAATTAGAGCCGCAGACCGCTGTCGAATTCAACTTCAGCTTCCAGGAAAACAGGACAAGTTAGTAGCAACCTTGAACTACAGAGGACATACATTTTCTGGAAAGCACTTGAGGGGAAGTTGTGATGAAAGCCAACACAGTAAAATGTAGCTTCTGGGTAGGAGGAAGGAGGATCATGTTTAGTGTTGCAAAATCATGATGATAGCCATGTGCTCAGAAGCAGAGCTTGATAGGATCTGTCTTTATGTGTGAGACATTTTTCTGGCAGCAATTTTCCAGCTCTCCATTGCTGCGTAATAAGCTCCAGGCAAACAGTACCTCAACATTTATACTATGTTCAAAATGTGAATAGACAGTATGTGCTTCATAACTACAGAAGTAGGAAGCGTTTTTGGTGTCCAACAGAACTGAAATAAAATCCCACTACCTAACATGCTGTGTTTATTTAGTTCAATGTCTTTTCTGCATATGTATATATCGGTAGTTCTTGACCTACAACAATTTGTTTAGTGACCATTTGAAGTTATAACGGGACTTTTTCACACTCACGACTGTTATGGCATCCCCATGGTCATGTGATCAAAATTAAGGTGCCTGGCAACTGACTTGTAATTATGGTGGTAGTGTGCTGGGGTCATGTGATCACATTTCGCGACCTTCTGACAAGCAAAGTCAATGGAGAAGCATTAACAAGCATTTTGCAAACTTAAACCACTGCAGTGATTCGCTTGAAAAATATGGCAAGAAAGGTTGTAAAATGGGGCAAAACTCACTTAACGAATGTTTCACTTAGCAACAAAAGGCCTGAGTTCAATTATGATCACAAGTTGAAGACTACCTGTAGTTTGAGCCAGCAATCCTTCATCTCTAGATATTTGATAGTTTTTAAAAAGTAAAATTTCATAAGGAATCAAACATCCTTTCCTTGACTGAGAATGGATAGTCGTGCCCGCCTCAGCCTGACTGCTTATTATTTTCTTATTCTCTTAACATATTTCAGAAGTTATAAGAAATCTTAATCTAGTCAATTTCTGTAACCTTGTTTCAGTATGCCAATACTTTACCAATATGGCAGCTCTGATTTTGCACCAGCAGTAACCCACAGATAAAAGAGATAGTATCACAACTATGACATAACTTGTATTTCTCAGTGCAAGGAGACCACAGTTGCCTGAAAGGGTGTACAAAGCTATCAGTATAGGACATTGATCATGTATGCAATGAATGGAGTCAGAATAATGGGATACAATGACTATGAATGTCAGCCTCTGGTCCCAAACCAGGAATCTTTCACAATTCTGGGAGAGTTGATAGGTCTTTACTTAGATAGGCATTAAATAAAATCTATTTGCAGGTTATGAAAATGTTCCTTTCAGTGTTGAAAGAAAAGCTAATGCTGTTCAATAGAATTTATTTGGTGCTGTTGCAGCTAATGAATCTTTGCTATCTTTCTGCCAAAAGAGTATATGTCATACTTTTTATTATATAAGTAATAGGAAAATGCACTCTGACTTATTTTCTTTAATTTTAATAGATCAGGACGGCCTACTTTTTTTACGGCTGTGTTCAATACATTTACACCTGCCATCAAACAGTCGTGGATCAGAAGTTTGCAAATGGCTAAGCTTGCTTTAGGTAAGATTTTCTTTTGCTGTGCTTAAAAATTACACAAATTAAACTGAAGGAGAAGCTGTGCCTTCTGAATAATTGCAGTGAAGGAGAGGAACACTCACAAAGAATGAGTTAATAAATTATTTATCCAAGGCAGTGACCAGAGTCACTCAAACTCTAAAAAATCAGTTGAGAGAAGAAAGATTTTAGCTCTATTTGCAGGGGAATCTCCATGGCTGACTTCCGCTCCTAAAGATCAACCTTTTCAGTCCTGGAAAAGGATCAGCAATACTGAAGAAATTAGTCCTCTAATGAAAATATGAAGCTATATATATAAAAGATCATTTTAAATAGATATCTGCATGAGGGATTATTTTCTCTAGAGATTTTATAAATATTGGTTATCTTTTAAAATGTTGTTTTTTAAATTTTTGAATGCATAAATGTTGCCTTCTAGAATAAACCAGATAAGACTGCAATGTTTCTCTAGAAGTTCTCATTGTTAACCTTTATGCCTTTATTAAACACCTTTGTGGGCCTTTAAAATAAAACGTTTGATTACTTGGTTATTCTACAGAGACAGTTACTAGAAAATATGTGTCATTCATATTTAATTGGTAACATAAAAACATAGCAATAATTTATTGAAAACAATGACATTTTTTCCCTTATGCCATTACAGCTGATGAAAATCTGCTGGGTTGGTTCTGTATAGATGATGATGGAAATCAGATTAAAAAAGAGAAACACCCACTCCTTATGAAGCACATGCCTGTTATGATGGCCAAACAACAGGAATTTAAGGTAAATATCATTGATTTTGTTTGCTAAATAACTAATGTACAGATTGAAACATGCATGGGCTAATTTACTTTACCTAAAGTTAAGTTTATTTCCTCTTTATCAGTTATTTGGTCTGGAAACAATTTTACTAACTTATTTAATGTCAAAATCAAAAAATGACATAAAAATAAAAACTGTTAAAAATGGTTAATTTTTATATTTGTATATACATTAGAGCTACATAAGGTTGCAAAATAGAAACCATTTATCTTTTATTCATTGGCTTCAGTTTAACTAGCAGGGGGGCAGAAAAGCTTTCATTTCTTGTATTTATTTATTTTATTTTATTTTATTGCTAGAGCAAAATTATGAAATTTTTGCTAAGAATCTTTATTTTGTGTGTTAAGGTTGAATGTGCTGCTTATAATCCTGAACCTTGTTTATGTGAAGAAAGTGATCCCGATTCTCTTTCTACAGAATATGGTTTTCTATGGGTAAGAATTTAATTTTTTTCAAAGTTCATATAATAACATTTATAGAGAATGGAATAATAGTCTAGAAATCCATTCACTTTTGAAAATTCAGTTTCACAATTATAGATACAAATATTATACAATATAGAGCTATAGATATAGATATGCGGCATGGTGACCTAGATATGAAGTTGCTCACTTCCCACTCGGAAGGTTGAGAGTTCAATCCTAGGCAATGACAGATTTTCCTCAATCAGGACTAAAGAGAAAATATCTGCGGGAGGGCATCCGGCCAGTAAATGCTCAACTCCATTCAGTTACCTGTCTTCACCCTGATAAAAATGATTACAGGATCAAAAAAAGAAACAAAAATAGAGATAAGATACAGATATGGATACAGATATAGATATACCAAGATGGATTACATATTGATGACTCTATGTTCTTTAAAAAAGCCTGCTCATTTGGTTTTAGCTTTTTTAAGTTGAAAATTGAATAAAGGACAGCTGATGTTTAGTGCATGAAAGCAGCAGGACAGTTTTCTCATAAAAGCCTTTCTTGAGACTTCTTTTCTTAGAAATTGTTAGAATGGGAGGTAATAGCCAGATTAGGAAACATTTAAGCATCCATTCTACATAATATACAATCGGGCATATCAAAACCATTCTAAACACTTAAAAAAATTAAGGGTAGAGAATGATTTTCCAGGATCTTGTCTAATTTAGCCCTTGACATTCAATATTAACAAGAAAGTAGGGATACAGATGGACCCTTTCACATTATACAACCATGTATTTTGTGGCCTGACGTTGATTTCTGTGTCCAGTATTCACCTATGTTAATTTTTGCAAATCACCACTTGCTCTCAAAGTGTACTCCCTCTTAACACTTTAAAATGTTGAGACTTTGGTCCTGAGCATGAATGGGGAACATTCAGGAAATAATTTAACAAATCAGAAATAGTTGTGGGCATGTGACTTCTTGCATGCTGTTTGTACATGTAGACTAAGATGTTTTTAATCTTAACAAAGGTTATGAAATATATTTAACAACATGAAGTCATGCAAGTTAATAATTTCCTAAAACCTGAGGGCTTCTAGTTTGAGCTTCTTCGGCGACAGACCGAAACCGCGATTGCGCGGTTTCGACCCATGCTCGTTGCTGGAGTGCCCCAAGCCAGCTAGTTTTGGGGCTAAGCCACCCCATAGAGATGGTGAAGAAGGGGCAGACTGCCTGCAGGGTTGAGGAGAGCTGCATCTCTCCTCCCCAGCTGGCCACTACTCTCTTTCCCGAAAGCGGTTGTAGTGGTGGTCAGAAATGGCCACCACAAAAAAGAACTCGGCTGAAAAAGAATGTGCAGGAGGAAGATAAGAAGAGAAAGTTTTGGTTGACCGAATCAAACAGCAAAAGCAACAAATAAGGTATAAAGGTACCCTGGAATTGAAACTATTAAAAAAAAACAATAACATTATTCCCAAAGAAGATTTCTAAGCTGCAAAGGAGAGAGAGAAAAGGAAAGGATTTGAGTTTTTTTCTCTCTCTTCCTATACTGACAGCTAAGAGACTAAGCAAGAAATTGGAAAAAAATCTACTTTGACATTAATAGGCATTTAATGCTGAAAATAAAAAGTCAAAGGGATAATAAAGGATTTCTGGATAATTAAAAACTTTGAAAACAGGAAAGGAGAGAAAAAGAATAAAAGGGCAGGATCTGGAAGGGAGAAGACTGCCCAGAATTAAAAGGAACTTACAGCAAAATCTCAACAACACTTCCAAAAGATACATCTTAATTGAAACATCGCAACAAAATAGTAAAACCCAGGAAGAGAAAGTGAAAAAAGAAATAAGAAGAAACATTTTAGGATTATTTTGGATTACTTGGTGATCTCTGGATTCTTGGTTATTGCATTTGAATGACTAAAATCAATTGGGTGGTTGTTTAAAAACTGTTTAAAATGGCTCCACTTTTAGAAGAACTGAAAATGGAACTAAAAAGTACAAAGAAGATGCACAAGAAGGGAGAGGTTCTTTTGGCTTCGTATTCAGTTCTTAGAAATGGAGATTTGGAACTATGAGAAACAATAAGAAATGCCTGAGAACAAGAAGATTGGGATAAAGAAGAAGGCCATCTTTAATGAACAAGTAATCTTAGATGGGGAAAAAAAAGGAAAGGGGGGGGGAGGAAGAGAATGGAAAGTTTAAGATTGGGAAAAACAACCCAAAAAAAAAATAGAGTGAAAAATAAGTATAAAATCAAAAAGCAACAGAAGAGGAAATGCAGAAGAGAGAATGAGAAATTAGAGACAAGGGGGTAAAAAGGGAGGGAAAGAAGAGAGGGGAAGAAGGAAAGGAAAAGAAGTTATAAAGGACAGAACAAAATATAGAGAAACAGGGTCTATTAGAGATTAAAGGGTGAAAATCTAATGGAAAAAGGGATTCTGCAAAGGTGCATAAGACAGTAATTGTTTTTTTAGAAATAGAAATAATTTCAGAAATATGAAACAATGTATGATTAAAATGTTTGATAAAATAGTTATCGTAATTTAGTGGAATGCTTTGTCAATAAATAAATATAACAAATGAATATTTAATGATTTACAAAACAGCGAAGAGAAATAAAGGAAAAATTAATTATGGAGATTATATGTGTCTTTAAGGAATTATGATATTTAATTGAAAAGAAATGTTAAAGATGTTAAGACTTTAACGATTATTAATGATAGAATTGAATTGATTGGAATGAGGATTTATAATAACATATATTTATAATCCCTTTTTTCTTTAAAAGAATATAGTGTGTATTATAAAAAATGTACCAAGCAGAATTCAACTGGAAGTTATGTATTATGAATTATATTGAAGGTCATAACCTTAAAGTATATACTG
Organism: Laticauda laticaudata; assembly: GCA_004320025.1. NCBI lineage: Eukaryota > Metazoa > Chordata > Lepidosauria > Squamata > Elapidae > Laticauda > Laticauda laticaudata. Next base: position 1,253 of record BHFT01000930.1, on the reverse strand, counting down.
AAGTTTAAATAAGAGTTGAATGGATATAATTAAAAGATATAAAGTAATTAGTAACTACAGGAGAAAATTTTTTTTAATAAAGAAAAGATAATATGAAAGTGAAACAGAACAGACAAAAGTATAAATATAATGATTAGAATTGAGATGAGATAATTAAAATAAATTTGAGAAAATTAAAAGAGGGAAAAGACTATATAGAAAATTGGTAGAATAGTATAAGATATGGAATAGAACACAAAAATGAGCATGAAATTGAGTTTGTGTCTGTATAAAGTTCAACCCGGGACCATGCTATTTTCAAAAAAGATGTTTCACTTGTATTTTGTGTGTGTGAAAAGCCAGATAAAACTTTATTAAAAAAAATAATTTCCTAAAACCTGGTGATCATCATCATTTTCTTGCAAAAAGTAACTTGTTATGAATCTCATTGGCAATGTGATCTGATATAGAATGATGTCTATATTGTAGGATTAACAAATAAAAGCTGGAAATCTCACTATTTCTTGTACATTAAACATTTATGAAGTATGCACATAAATGTTAAAGAAATAAAGACTGTTTCTTTTAGAGAACAAAACTGGTTAGGAAGTGAAATATTTTTCCAGTATTTTCAATCAGTAAGATAGGCACGTAATATCATTGTTTTCTTTTAATGTCCAGTTTCCAGAAACTCATTAATTTAACTATTAAAAATTTAATGATTTTTTTGGTAAATATTAACTATGCATGTTATTGTTAAAGAGATATTGCTTATGAAATAAAGTAAAAAATTTCTCTATAATACAGATTGGCAGTTGTACTAATCAAATGGGCCAAATCGCCATTGTATCATTTCAAAACTCCAGTCCAAAGCTTATTGAATGCTTCAATGTGGAGTCAAGAATTCTCTGTATGGTCTACATTCCAGAAGATGAGAAATCGAAAGAATCAGATAATATCTTTCCTGAATCTGGAGACATGGCTACAAAACCCCTTACTGTGCCTACTATTTGTCTAGGCATGGAAGAAGGAAGGTATTTTTCATACTTGTGTCTCATTTTTGCAGATTATTTAGCTCTATAGATTATTTAGCTCAGAGAGAGGGAGGGAGGGAGAGGGAGCTAAAAATATAGTGTTCCACTAAATCAATTATTTCTAGCAAATGGCTAAAATCATAGTTATTTTGAAAGATCTAATTAAAGCCCCTGTTACACAGCACCAATGGATGGAAAGAGGATGTAAAATGGAGAGAAACACTTGCCATCCGTTGGTTA
>BHFT01000929.1:0-28997 GCA_004320025.1 Laticauda laticaudata | reverse complement strand
ACAACGGATGGAACATTTTCTCGTCTGCTGTGTCCTTTTTACATACTTTTTGCATCCATCGGCCTATGTGACAGGCCTATTAGAGATGTTGCACTAGGGAAGTTAACTGGTATTGTGGCACTGAGAAAAACCACCTCCTGCTAGAAAATTCTGCAACTTGTTGCTCCCACTAATAAAGCTGTACAGAGAGAGGTTCAAAGGAGTGCAATTGTCATCTATGGAAGTCGTGATGGTATTACTGCAAATAAGCTAAGATCATCCTTCTCAATGCCTTTGTTAAAGTGTCATTATTGTTGGGATCAAGCTGCTTTGGCATTTTTAAGAATGAAAAATCTTTTTCATCTTTTTACAGATCACATCAAATCAATAAAGCTGTGGGAAATGAGTAAAAGTTGGCAGCCCTATTGAGAGAAGGAGATACTCTTAGTTTGATACATGTTCTAAATTCAGCTCTACAATCTTTGTACTAGCATAACACTATGCCTACAAATGACTAAAATCAATCGCATAAGCTAACATCTCCAAACAGTTTTCAAAAAAAAGCATACCCCTTCTTGTCCCTACAATCAAATTACAGCACCTAAAAAAATGCCAGGTAACTCAATAACTTATCACAGCACATCATCTGGTGCATCAAGTTCCAACACAAAGCCTCTCATATGAGCATGTTAAAGCCCAAGCAGAGATAAAAAGTAGAATCATTTCAGAATGGATCAGTTCCAAGGACAATAACAAACCCAGTATCTCCTGCTGGATCATTCTCAAGCTCCAGTTAGTCTACAACCTGTTTCCCACAATAGTCAGTTGCTTCCAGCAAGCTAAAACAGGAACTGTGTTCTTCTACTGCATCTCTCAGTATTGATATCTTATGCCATACTTCCTTGAAGTTTTGATGTTTCATATGTCTTGATATTTCATTTGTTATGACCAGCTAATTACCATATGTGATTATCTAATGGCATCCCTTAGCTAATAGAAATTGTGATCCATTGGTGACTAACATCCATAATAACGGGAGAGGATTTTATTTTAAATGTATCTCTTCTTTGTACGTACTGTGTGCTAATTTTCCATATCTTTCTAAAGTGTATTTAGCCTTATAAGTCACAGGATCACAGTCCATCTGCTGAAGAATTATTGCATCTCCAAGTACTATTTAAAAAAAAAAAAACTATCATCACCAATAGTGTTATAAAGGTAAATGTAGAAAAGAATAGCTTTATATAACTTTTTTCTTTATTTCTTTATTATATTTTACTTTTTTTCTTTTTCTTTGCAATTTTTATCCTTTCTATTCTCTTTAAATTTAATTTGTATTAGATATTACTATTATAAATAAACACACACACACACACACACACTTAGACAACCATATGAAAGCCCACACTTTCTGGGAAACATTTTTTCCATCCATTTCAAATGTATTTTCAGTTACTTGAGTTTAAGCAAAAGTTGTCAAGACCACCTTGTTCAAAACTTTAAATTTTATTAGTTTGCACTACTGCTGGGATCAGAACCCCTCCCGAAATGTTGCACATTGTGGAATTTCAAAAAAGTACATACATACGACCTGTGAGATATTTCGTAAAAGAAAATGGAATTTTGATGATGGCATATCAACCTGTGGCTTTTTTAGCAATTTTCAGATGATGGATATAAATAAATTGAAGTTATATGTGATAGGCAATTGTTGATAATCTCAACATATTTGACAACAAATGCAGAAAAAGACAAATAAAGGAGAATATATACAGTTTGTGGTTGAACTGTAAAGTTCTTGATTTCTTTTGAGTTTGGTTGTTTGCTAGCAGATGTTTCATTACCCAACAAAGCAACGTCCTAGTTAGTTAATGATACCTAGTTAAGCGATAAACTTTATTTAATAAATAAATTTATATAGCTTCCCAATTCACACTTGATAACTTGCAAACAACCAAGCTCAGAGAATACTATGGAAATGTAGATCATTTCTACTATTGAAATTCCCCGCATACATTGGGATCATCACATGGCCATTTTGAGTTTATTTTGTAACACTGAAATCTGCCCATATTGAAGATAACTGTCCTCTGGGATTGCAGTAGGAAAAAAATTGCTGTGAATTATTTAATGTTCCTCATATAATACTCTGCAATGATTTTATTTGTACATTGCCTTTATTTTACAAAAGAAGGCCATGATGGGATGCAGAGAAGGAGAATAAACTCTAAAGATGTTCATTTACAAAGTTTTAGATTAGGTCAAATGTTCATTTTCTCACCACCTCCTAGGAATACAAAGAAAACATATTTAATAAATAACTCACAAAAAAATCTCCCAAGGAAATGAAAACCAGAATGCAGTCCTCTGATCAAGTTCTCAAAAATGAATCCTTGTTTGACATTTTCTCATTTGATCTTTTTTTTTCCTTTTGACATTATAAAGAGTTAGCTTTGAGCAGCTGCTCTGCTCTGATCCAAAGAACACAATAGTACGAATCCAATCATGGGTCTATTTTACCCAGGGAAATATTTTGATTTGCTACAAGTAGACTCTGTGCTCTCTTATTCTCTCTTTAATTATATCCATGCAGGAAGAAGAGTCATTAGAAAACCTGTCATCAGAAAGTGCAAATCCAAACACAGCTTGGCCTGGACAGTCTTTGGAATTTGCTGGAATGTACTAGTACTTTTATTTATGAGCCAAATGTTTAAGCAACGTTGTAGTTGTGTAACCGACTGAAAAACATGGAAAACCATTTGCAATTTCCTATGGGATGCTATCTCCGAGTTCTTCAAATTACAGGATGAACCTACATTTTTATTTTTAAAAAGGGCAGAATGTTTTTGTTTCAAAGGTTTCATTGGAACATCACATTATAAGTTTGTCACGTCTTGGTAATAATCTTGAAACCTGTTAAATCCCTTTGCCTATTTCTATCACTTTCCACAGAATACTTAGTAAGAATAAAGAAGGTTTAACAAAGATGTTCAGCGTTGTAAGTTGAGCCCTCTCAGAAAACACAAAAAACATACTAAAAGAAAACAACTCAAAAGGTTAGAAAAAACCCTGAAGAATATGCCAATGAACAACAGAGAAAAAGTATATGCCAATGAACGAGAGAGTTTGCAATTGCAGTTTGCAAAGGAAGCTCTAATGGGAAACAAAATCCTGAAAAGAAAAATGTTGCTATGCAGTGGAGTTAGACAAAGGCAAACCAGATAAACTTTTTTTTCCCATTATTTGTTTAGTAGACAGTAAATTTAAGGGCATTGGAGTACATCAGTATTTTTCATAAAGTAATTAGGCCATGGACACATGACAACGGAACTATGGACACATGACAACAGAACTTGGACACATGACAACAGAAACTATGGACACATGACAACAGAACTTTTCTTGTCAGTTTGAAACATTCTGCTGTTTATCCAAGTAGCTTCTTCAATCTGAAGAAAATGTTGACACATTTGTCAACATACATACATACTCTCACACTCTAATGTAAAACACTGCCTTTCCTTAATATAAAAATTGGTATATAGCCTTTCTCTTCCTTACCTACCTAGGCCCACCTAAATTATTACCAGTACAATTATCATTCAAATACATTAACAATGCACACTGGTAGGAAACACTTTCTTAATTTTACTACCTGTTTTCAAAAGAGCTAGCAATACCTCTTACCTTAATGCAAAGCTATTCCTTTAAAAAAAACCCAACACTTTTTCATTTTAAACTGGGGCTGGAGTCACTATCAACAGGAAGGGAAAATATCGCGCATTGAAACATTGGCATATGTTAAATCCTTTGTAGCAACGACAATTCAAATGTACTGATCTAAAGCAGATCATTTATTTTCTGAACTAAATTACTAATCAATACTTGACAATATTTTTTTCTTTTCCTATAGGCCTGATGGAATCAGTTCTGAATTTTTTGAATTCATAAATTACATGTTTATACTATGCTATCTCTTGCAACCCAAGGCAGTTTACAATTCTATCCTTTGATCTCCTATGACAGTATGCTGTGTAATGATATCAAAATGTATATTAACATCTATTAGGAAGGTTGTGGATTCAAATCCCATGTTGGGTGGCTGTAGTTTTTTAGCCAACTTGGTGCAGTGGTTAAGGTCCAGGAAGAACCCAGGCAATCATGAATTCTAGTCTTTCCTCTGCATCAACCCAACTTATCCCACAGGAATGTTGTTGTGGGGAAAATAGGGGGGTAGGAGCATTGTATTTGCGACCTTAAATTATAAAAAATAGGGTTGGCATATAAATATAATAATGATAAACAATAGCATTTCAGATAAATTTTGAATATTAAAATGCTGCTAGCAGTTAAGGGAATATCTATTTATAAACTCAAATCACTCCTAATAATATTTTACTTTTAGAAAATATTCTTTTTTCTGATCAGTGTATACTTGCTTTGGCAGAGCACAAGTTTGGAATTTAATGCATAGCATATCTGAAACTTTTTGGGCAGACTTCCATAAGCAATTTTGTCATGGCTCAACTATAGGACCTCAATTGTGGATCAATACTCAGAACTACAATATCAGACTGTTTCATGTAATGGTTGTTGTCGCCATCTTTATTATGCAGCAGTATATAAATAGATAAATAAATATCAAATACAAGAAGACTTTGTGTCATGTTTTCTTTTTGCATTTGGAGAAATTGGAAGAGTAAAATAAAAAGACTAAAAAGGTAGACATTTACATCATAAAAACATAAATATTTCTTAAGTCTTAAATGTATTTTTTCTTTTGAACAGATACTGCTCTATTAAAGAGCTCCATATTTTTTTTTACCTTTTCGTCTAATTCCTGTTTTAGTATGTTGTATTTTCGCTTAATTTTTGCATTTTCTTCTTCCTTGTGGGTTAGCTCCGCTGTCAGCTTATCACATTCGATTTTCATTTTTTCTACCTGGCGACGATGAGCTTTTACAAAATTTCTTTCTTCTGCAAGTTCTGACTAATGGAAGGAAGCCAGACAAGAAATGAAGGGTTCAGTATTTCATATTAATGGCACAGAAATTTAAAGGAAAATACTGGTTTAAACATTTCTTTTGTAGTCATTTGATGTTTCTTATTACCCAATAGATTCCCAGTTTTATTAAGGGAGGAAACAAGTTTATCCAGACAATTAAGAGGGAAACTACAACTGTGGTAAAGAGAAAATATAGCATAAAAAGAAAAGCAAGTCTGAAATCAAATTGTAGCTCATTTTTTTCAAACTAAATCCCCATCTGGTTTATTTATTGTCAATACAATATTTACATAGTGAAAAAATGTATTTTAATTCCATTCATTTCAATTTATCAAACATCAAGTACTAACATCAAGCATCAATCAAGAAATAACTGTTTATTTGAGATGTTATGTAATAATGCACAGCTTATACTGTTAGTATTAATCTGACCAGATGCTTTTCCCCAACATTTCCCATAAATGAATCAGACCAGAACAGGCAATGATGGGTTAGGAAAGACAGCTTGGAATCACAACAGACAGCACAATGAAAATTCAATGTGAAAAGGGCAAATTCTGTGCTTTGGATCACTAGGAGAATTCAAATAGAACTTTCAGTATAACTAACTACCTACATCTTTTAGTGTAGTAAAGCCCATGGAGAGATTATTAGAGTATTGATGACATATTGAAAGCATCTCCTCTATTGCAGAAATTTTATTACTTTAAATAGCACTAAATACTGCTTCATAAGCTTTATTGCTTTACAGCCCTCTCGAAACGCTTTACAGAGTGAGCCTATTGCCCCTGACAATCTGGGTCCCCATTTTACCAACCTTGAAAGGATGGAAGGATGAGTCAACCTTGAGCCTGTCAGGATTGACTCCTGGAGGTGAGCAGAGTGCAGCAATACTGCATTTTAACCACTGTACCACCATAGCTCCATAATAGAGTGACAATTTATGGTGCAGCTAACATGGAAAGATTTTTTTTTTCTCCCTTTATCACAAATGTTACAACCTGAAGGTACACTTCTGTATATAACTAAAACTCTTGTTGTCATGACTTTTAACTGGGTAAAACAGTGCATCATGGGGAAATAATTTTTGAGCTAGGGTACCTCAAATGGGCTAACTTACAGAAAGTGTTCAAAATATACTCCATAGGATATGAAATTTGGGGAAGTTGTTACTGCTTCAATGCTACTACTGCTCTGCTACTGGTGCTACAATCACATGATCTTCATTTTGAACATTTCATGACCATTTCCTAGCCAGTCTTACAATTCCTTGTTCCCTTCCTCACCCAGCAAGCAGCTACTTATCTGCCTAGTAGGAAGGCCAGGGAGAAGGAACAAGATGGAAGGAATACCTATGCACTCTTTGCAACTCAAGCATGGGGTTCCTGCTTTATCCCATCCCTTCAAGTGTCTTCCCTGACCTATGTAGCATCTCCTGCACACCTTCATGAATCCTTCCCCACACACACAAACCTATCCTGCATGATACCTCTTGTGTACTGTCAAGCAACCCCAGGCACCTTTCTCAACATATGAAAACACACACACACACACACACACACTACCTCCAACTGGCAGTGACTCTCAGACAACACATGTATTATTCTTGTCTCACATCCCCCACATCCTTACTTGACCCTTATAGCATCTTATATAGTCCTATGAACCCTCACTCATTCTTTTTGATTCATACCACCTACACGCATATTCTCCGCAAACCACGTGGAACCTCTTGAACAACACCTATACCATTTCTGATCTACACCTCTGCACATCTTTTTTCCTCCCCCATCCAGAGTTTTCTACTGGATTCCCCACTGACTTTCTCCCTGGAAGCTTTCCAGAAGCAAAGTAAATGAGGAAACTAGCAGGAGTTTGAGGAAGGGAGATGATGAAGAGAATGACAGGGAGAAAGAAAAGGAAGGAAGGGGAGGGAGGAAAACTTCCTACTAGGTTCCCACAAGGAAACTCATGAGGAAGTCAGCAGGAAGTCAGAAGTTGTTCCCGTTCCAACTGCTTTTTTTAACCCACCCATAGTCATTCTGCTTCTCTGTTCAGGTAAGGACAGTTGTGAAATGACAGCCCAATCGGGCATTGATTGTCTAGTTGAACTAAATGTAAGGATGTTCAGAACTGAACAGAGAACTTTTTTTCAAACAGTACATAGTTAAATTAGAATTTGCTACTAGCAACTGTAACAATGGTAGCCAATTTGGATATTTTTTAAAAGGTATGGAAAGATTCATGGAGGAGTAATATACTGTGGCTACTAACATTGATGGTTTTTTATTATCTTCTTGTCTTAAATGCTGATTACTCAAAAGTGATTACGGAAAGAGGTCCAAATCTATATCTTTCCTAATGTATTCAATTGGTTACTGTGTAATACAGAATATTGAATTAGTTGGCCTGATCCCACAGCTCTTCTCCGTTCCCAATACTGCACCTTCCTTGTGTATAATTTTCAGATTATGATAACCATTCATCCAGTATTGCCTATACAGCTCTTTCTTTAAAGCAAAAAAATAAGTTAGACAATATTAAAAACAAATAATTTTGGTAAAGTCAGAGTAAAATAATAGCCACATAAAATATTACTCAAAGTATCATACTATTTAGGCAACAATTCACCAGAACTTGGCTTGATTAAATCCCATCTATGCATACTATGCAATAATAATGACTATATGTTGACCATCTGAGAGATACCTTCAACATTCCAATGTGATTAGCTGCCTCCTCTTTTTCTTGGTTGAATAGCTTCAACATCTCTTGGACATGATTATCATATTTGGTTTTCCTTTGCTGCAGTTCTGACTGAAGTTCTTCCAGCTCTTGCTTGTGGACATCTCTTTCCAGTTTCAATTGCTTATTGATTGTAGTCATCTCCTCCTGAACAGACTCTATTTGTTTCTGAAGTTCCAGCACTGATTTTGCCATTTCTTTTTTGGATTTATTCTCTTCTGCTACTTGATTGGCCAAGTCAGCCCGAACAGCGCTCAAATTTTTTATAACCTCTTGCATCTCTGACAATCTTGCTTGATCCTTTTCATGGATCACATTGATATTTGCAAGTTCTTCCTCTAAATGCTGTTTTTCAGTTCTTATTTGAGTCTGTAGTAGGCTTTGCTTTTGCAGTTTGTTCTCAAGGTTATCTACAGTTTTCTTAACATCCCTGGTGTCTTGTTCAAGAGACATCTGCAAGGATCTAGCTTCACTGAGTTTCATTTCTTTACAGTGCAGCTCCTCTTCTTGTCTGGCCCTTTTCTCAAGAACATCTGTCAGTTCCTTTTGAAGATTTTCCATCTGGTGCATAGTTGAAAGGAGTTGGCTCTTCAATTCATCCTTTTCTTTAAGAACCTACAGTTCAAATGAAATAGAGCAGAGGTGAGTGGTCTAAGAATCTGTTATGGAAAGAAAAGGCACAAAATACCACTGTTCAAAATGAAAGGCAAATGATCAAAAAGAAAGATCAATGATCAAAAAAAAAAAGAAATGATCAGTGCATCACTGCACAAACATAGAAGCAAACTTCATGGGGTTGTTACCTGCTTTTCATTATTCAAATATTCAAGCAACATTTTCATATTTGCATACATACATATATACAAAGCCAGCATTTCCCAAATTCTGAAATGCCTCTGTATGTATTTGATTCAGAATAGACCTTGAAGGTATACAAGCTGATACAAAAACCAACTCCCACCCCGGTCCATTCTGTTATGTTATTACAGGGTGTCAAACTCAAGGCCCCCAGGGTACTTAGATCTGGCTCAGGGGCCCACCCTGGAAACAGCAAAAGACCATTCCACTTAGGCCAACCAGGCGCTGTTCTACATACAACCTAGTGGCAGCCATTTTCACTGGCAGAGTGCTAGAGGAGGCTGTCGCAAGTGAAAACGGAACTCAGGACGGGAACGGAAAGTTCTCCTGAGTAATGTTTTTGCTGGTAGAGTGCCAACAAACGACTAGCAAAAGTGGCATTTGATCACAAGGCAAGGAGGCATTGAGAAATGTTTCCCCTTTTGCATTTGAGCATCCAAGAAGGGATAGGAAAGGAGAAAGGGAAAGAGGTAAGACAAAGAAAAAGAAGGAAAGTTGGGAAGAGAGCAAGGACAGAAAAGAAAGAAAGAGGGGAAGGAAGAAGAAAGGGAAATGAAGAATGAAGAAAAATGAAGAAAAAAGAAGGAAGGAAGGAAGGAAGGAAGGAAGGAAGGAAGGAAGGAAGGAAGGAAGGAAGGAGATTTTAATGAGAGGGTGAGGGAGGGACTAAGGAAGTCCTACCTTAAGCCATGTCACCACAGCACCAATGGATGGAAAAGAGGATGTAAAACGGGAGAAAACAATTGCCATCCATTGGTTAATGCGATGCATCCGTTCTGTACTCACTGCGTCCCGTTTTCATACTCTCTATCCATCCAGCATCTGTTACTGATATTTCATCCGCTCAAAAAGTTTTTGAGCTGCACAAAACTTTTTTGAGCAGATAAAGTATCCAACACGTCTGCTTCTACATCCGCTACGCATACGGGAACATCCGTTATTACGTCCGTCGTCATCCGTTACGCGTGCGCCTTATATCTGTTAGGGCATCCGCTGTGCATCCGCGCAACTCACATCTGCTCCAGCGCGAAAAACAGACACAGGGAGGAAGCCGAAACGGACACGTAACAGACATGCCAGTGTTAGTAGCACGGACGTAGAAAGGATGAAAGCGTATGCAGCTTGGATATAAAGCATTAAAAATGGAAAAAACGTTCGTTTATAGGGGACATATCTCAGATATTTAGGATGTCTGCAGGATGGTCTAGAGGAATGCAAAGGACAAACCTAGCGGGAAAACCGACATTTCCTATGAAAAGCGGAGAAATCACCTGGATGCTCACTTTCAGCTCAGCAGCCCTGCTGTGCCAGACCCTTCAGCCTTCATTCTGGCTCTTGCTCTTCCACAGCATCCAGGCATCTCCACCATGGATCGTCGCACACACTCCTTTTGGTAGCTGCCATCATTCAACACCAGAAGCAAGCCCTCTACAGGCTCTTTCAACTGTTATCTATGCAAGGAAAAGGAGGCGTCCAAGAAGTGTCTGGGCTCCGAAGATGGATCGCGAGAAGAGCAGAGTACGACTGTATAACAAGTTGATGGTGGAGCTGAGGAAACGAAGACCCTCGTGCATTCCAGAACTTCATGAGGGATGCCGCCAGGCCATGTTTGACGAAGTTGTGCGAGCGGCTTGCAGACCCAGGTTGGACCAAGCAGAGCACCAACTTCCGGCCCAGCCTGCGACCTGGGGCTTCAAGGTGGACTGACTCGTGCACACACCTGGCCTCCCGGACACACGTACAGGAACATGCAGTTACGGGCCTGGCAGGTGCCACACAAGCACCATCAGCATTTGGTCACAGAAGTGGTGCAGCCATCATCGAGGAATACCTGGAGGAGCTCCTCCAGTCCCCTCCACTGAGAAGGTTGGAAGAAATTTGAGAGGCAGTGGTATTCAGAAATGGAACTTCCACCCACAGCGGTTGGAGCCATAGATGGGAAGCACGTGGCCTGCGCAAAGCTCCAGGCCAAACTCAGAGGCCCACTATTTCAACCTACAAGGGCTTCTTCAGCATTTCATCTCTTCACCTATGGTCGATGTTGACTACACAGTTCTGTACATCGATGATTCAGGCAGACGGGTCAGGCTTCAGATGCCCAGGTATTTACAGCCCGCCAGTGAACATCAAGGAGGGGCTGGAACGCAAACCACAGCATTGGTTCCCATTATCCAGACCCCCTGCCCCAACAACACACCAAGATGTGCCCAACTTCATCATGGGGGATGGACCACCTGTCTCCCTCCAACCTACTTCATGATGCCTCACCCCGTAAAGAGAGGATCTTCAACTTACAGGTTGTCCCAGGCAAGACGGCGTGGTGGAAGTACGCCTTTGGCATCCTGGCCAACAGGTTCCAGGTACTTCTCACCACCATGCAGCATCACCAGAGACCGTGAGAAACATCGTGGAAGCTTGCTGCATCCTGCACAATCTCATGCGCACCCGCTACCCAGTGTTGCAGAACAAGGCTCGTGGACCGCCCCAACAAGGCAATGGGGACATGGAGCCTAGGGAATGGAGGCAGGCGCAACCTGATAGGACCACTGTGGATGTGCAAGGCCCCAACAGCAAGCTTCACGTGAAGGGAAGGAAGCAGCGCAAACCTCCTGAAACACTGCTGCAACTTCCCAGCTGGAGCAGTGGAGTGGCAAGACAGGGATGGTAGATGTTTAATGGAGCTTACTTGAGCCTGGTCCATCAACACTTGATGAGATTCTTGTGCCATGTATGTTGAGTGGCCCTACATAACAGGGCATTTAATAAAGAGTTGTAGTTTTATGTTGAATGTATTGATTAATGAATTAAATTGTTACTGATTAATTAAAGGCCATAGGTGTAGGCACCTGGGAGGGTGGACCATACAGTCCCACTATGCTTCCAGGAGGTTTTATGACTATCCACTGCTATCCTAACCCATCGCACAGCTATTACCCATCCCCACAGGTATCCCTTGCCCATCCCACTGCTATCCCTTTACCCATCCACAAGCATATAAAGCTTAAACCATTTCTAAAAGTTTCCACCAACGTTGTATTTACTTAAAAGAACTGAACCAAGTGTGTGAAGCCAAAGATAAACTTTATTTGATAACAAACTGTGTTAAAAGCCAAATGACCCAAGTAAGTGTCCCAAGCAAGAGAGGTCAACAGGTAGCAACCCAGTCTTCTGGCACTCTTCTCAGTCACTCTGCAGGTGTGCCATAGTCTCAGGGGTGACTGGGGTCCAGGTGGCTTGGAGGTTGGCCAAGTGCTGGAGTGCTGGTCTGGAGGGTGCCATTGGGGTTGCCTGGCCTCAAGGGAAAAAAACAGGGATAGTGTGTGGAGGAAGCTCTCAGAGAGCTGGCCTTCAGTCTGTGATGTGCATGAGGCCCCTTCCTCCATGACTGGTGTTCAGCCCCAAGACCGATGACAGATGTTCTGAGGGCCGGGCTTGGCTGTGGGTGGAGGAAGGAAGGAGTATAGTGGGCTGTCTGCGTCTGCAGTCGTGAGCGAGGTTGAGGCGTCGATGGGCATCTGCCAGCGTAGGTGGCATCTGGTTGGCATTGGTGGCGTCCAGCGGCATCCGGGTTCGGCATTGGTGGCACCGGTGGCATACGATGAACCTGTGGCTTGGACTGGAAGGGCGGCCTGTTGCTGCTGGAAAACCCTGGTAGCCCATAGCCTTGGTAGGTGAAGGCCTGATGGAAAGCCTTTGGAAGAGCTGTGACATCACCTGAGGTTGGAGGAGCAGACCTGGACTGGGCGGAGCAAGTTCAGTGGGCCTGGAGGGGTTGTTAGCAGAAGGACCTGTGGATCCTCTCCTTGATCACCTTGGGTACTGCGGATTCGGACATGTCCATGAGGTCTGGTTTGATGTTGGTGAGCAAGGACTTTCTGTAGAGGATGGTATGTCGGGTTTTACCAGCTGAGAGAGGAGGATCTATGCTGCTTTTATGGTGTCCCTGATCTACCAGCAGGAACGTTGGCTCGTCCCTCCAGGTCTGCCTCTCTGCCTGCTTTCTGTGGAGGAGAGCTGGGGTAGGTGTGGATGATCTCTGGTGGCAGCGGTCTCTCCTTGCTCCAACTGCGCTCTAGGGGGGTCCTCCACGCGCTCTGCCACGGGGAGTTGCAGCTGTTGGGGGGTCTCCATCATGGGGCGCTCCACAGATACCTGCCTGCAGAACACAGGAGCTGACTCTTGGCCAGAAGAGGGCAGTGGCTCTCTGTGGCTTGCCTGAGAAAGAGGATTTGACTAGAGGGGCTGCTTCCTCAGTGGCGGGACCTCACCCTCCAAGAATCTGCACTTGGCCATCAACCATAGGTCTCCCGGTCGGTGAGCCTTGACCGCGGCCGGGCCAGACTTCTTGAGGTGCAGCTTCCCGTACCAGGTGTGCATGTGCTTCCACACCTGAGGAGGGACCTGCCGAAGTGTAGCCCAAGCTCTCCGCCTTCTCTCTCCAGCCGCCTGCTTCCGCTTGGTGTTCTCATAGGCCTGTGTCCCTTCCGCCAGAGGTACTTGTTCAATCCCTCAGCCATTCAAGCACCTCATCCATCATGTTCCTCGTTGATGGCAGTACTGTCTCCTCTCCCTATCATGCGATGTGCCTCCTCCTCTCTCTGGCAGGGCCTTCTGGCCCTCATCCAGTAGGGCTTTGAGATTCTATCGCTGTGTCCACCACACCACCACACCAACAGCAAGCAGCAGCAAAAAAAGCAGGCACCAGCAAGCACCAGAGGCAGCACCAGCAGAGTAAGCACAGCAGAAGGAACAGCACCAGGAGGCAGCACCTAGCCACTAGCAGAATCAGCCCCATCAGGCAGAAGGCCCAGCAGAAGCAGATGTCAGCCGCCAGGGTGGGATGGTGGCCCTGCTCCTTCCTTGCCAGGGCTGGCAGGGAGCCAGTAGGCACAGGCTTCCTCTTCTTCCCCATGGTTGTTGGCGCGAGATGTGTCTGGGCAAGCAGGTCTTTCCTCTGAATGCGTGACCTGCTTGCAAGCTGCCATTCTTTATATCCGGCGGCGCACGCAATGCATCCTCCCCACAATTGCGCAGCGAATGTTTGCATCCGCTAGGCACCTGCTAGGCATCCGCTAGGCATTTCCGCTAGGTGTTCGTGATGCATTCCGCGGTCATCCGCTAGGCATCCGCTCTGCATCCGTTTATCCTTCCGCTGCGCGTCCGGCTTCGCTGTGCTTCCCCCGGAAGCCCTGCGGATGTGTCATCCGCTTCCATCCACTAGGCTCCGTGGAGCATTCACTTAACAACTCCTAGCACGTCCTCTCCCCCGTCCGTTCCTTTCCGTTGTTGTCCGCTCTGTTATGCAAAAGTTTGGGGCATTTTCGAGAGCGGATAACAATTTGGATGGAACATTTTCTCGTCCGCTGTGTCCTTTTTACATACTTTTTGCATCCGTCGGCCGATGTGACAGGGCCTTTAGCACTAGCACTAGCATCAGCAGCCCTGCTGCCCTTTTTCCATCCCCTTGTCTCTTCCTCCTGACCCATCTTGGTGGTCTTCTATCCTATTGCTGAGGATGCTTCGGTTACAAAGCTGGGTCTCCTTGCATCTGGACAGACCTTGGGCTCTGGACACTTGGGCACTGCCATCTGGGGGTCCTCTGCGTGGCCTGAGAGGGACAGCAAGGCTCCTCTGGAGGACAAGGTTGTGGCCATCTCCCTGGCCTTGCCTTCCTCTGCTGGATACACTGGATCCCTGCCAGCCTACCACAGGTGCCCCCAACATAAGTGACATCGAGCTGGCTATGCCTACCCTGGCCATAGTCACTCGGTCATGTCCACCACCACCCCGAGGTCGAACACAACCCTAATGCAGCCCTCAATGAAATTGAGTTTGACACCCCTATGTTATTAGAAGGATTAACTAGATTCTTCCCAATATTTATTTTTTTTCAAAGTAAATATGTATCTCCTTTATAATCATTTCTTTTGCTGTTAAAAATAACCAAACATGCAGGCCACTGAGTTAACCTCAAATCTTGATAACTCTGCAGGTGAAAACCTTTCAACTTAATGTCTCCCTAGCAATAATTTGCAGCTGTTCATTCAAATAATTTATCTGATTTTGGATCCTTTCATTGCCTTTCTCCCTTTCCCCCTTTCCCCCTCTCAAGTCTGCCAAGCACAGAAAGTTTTCCAAGTTTCCCTCTAGTATCACATAGTTAAAATATATGAATTTATGCTTGATGCTCCTAACAATAGTTAACTTTTATTTTTTTCCATGATGGACTGACTAGTTCTCCTTGCAGTTCATAGTTTTCTGAGCAGCTGTCTCCAAATCCATAATCTAATGACATCTATCTTTTTTCCTTTGTTCTTACTCAATATCCAGCTTTCACAATTTCACTGAAGAAAATGATTGATTTAATTGTCCTGATCTTTGTTGCCATAGAAATAGCCTATACTTCATGATATTGTTTATCACTACTTTCCTCCCTAGAATTAATTTACTACTTCAACAATCTATCCATCTTTATGCTTGAGTTGAAAAAACTTGTAAACTACAAACTATGTATAGTCTTCATTTCTTCAATTTTAACTGTGAATTCACTAAGCAAGCTGGTTGGATTTAACTCATTTAAGTCATTTTAATATTCAATATTCAGATTTTTCACTTTCTGTCATTTATTTATCTAACACATACCACCCATTTCACTTTAGTGACTCTAAGAAAATTTTAAAAAAAATAATTAAAATTAAAAAAAGTATAAAAGCAGCTGGTGTGTATGTGTGTGTGTGTATGTGTGTGTGTCTCATATCTACCTAATTTTCTCTTCCTAACTCTTCAGTTTCATTTAACAAGTTGGCATTATCTGCATTATTTCAAGTGATTAGATGCCTGCTGCTTTTTTTTTCTTTCAACAGCTACTCTTCCAATATTTAATTTAATTACATAACAGATTTAACATTATGAGTTAAACAGATCCATTCTTGTCTCTCTTCTTTTTCCTGAACCAGTCTCTTCAACGTTACTTCTCACAGTAACTTCTTGCTCATTGTACAGGCTCCTCAAAAGAGTACTTAGAGGCTCCGGCATGTTCATGAGTTTTAATATGTACCACATTTGAACATTATCTACCAAGTCAAAGCCCTTTCAGATTTGAATGGTTTGGCATTTTTCACACCTGCCCAGCTCTAATTGCTTTGATCCCCTTTTTGGATTATTTTTGGTTTATCCATTCTCTTTCATCTTTGACAAGAAATATAATTCTACCACCAACATTGATCTTAAAGAGAATAGAATAACTGAGCCCTCTCTATTATATTAAGTAATCATACAAAAATAATCAAAGACAAAATACAAAATATACATACATACATACATACATATGTGTGTGTGTGTGTATGTATGTAACAATATTTAAGTAATGTCATCTCCTATCCTAAGTTGTCAAAGCACTCCAAACAACCTGTATTAAACATTGCTATTTAAATTTAGACTAAATTCAAATTATTCTGTTTTCTTGCTAAGCAGTTGCCTACTATTAGACCATCCAGCAATATCTTGGGTCCTTAGAACCTTATGTTAACATTCTCTTTCTCCCCCAAAACATTTTACTGATATTCCTTTTTATTCTGCCCTTTCGACGATTTTAAGAATTCCTGACTGATTGCAAACTAAAGTAATCTGCATTTTTATCTTAGATGGGAAACTTTTAAATTCTGCTAAGTATAATTTGCATTGACAGAATGTAAAGTAAATGAATGATTAATTATAAAGCAAATGAGAAAATCCACCAACTTGTCAATGTGGTATATATCACATTGAAACCTTATCAGGACATTAAAAAAAAACCTTTTCAGTATTAAATCTGTGTTTCCTATGTTCCTCGATTATTTTGAAACTGCAATCATAAGCTTAATTATTGCTTTCAGGTTGCTGATGGCTATCTGCCAAAACTGTCCTCTTTGCATGTTTTTACCTCTAGGGTTGAAGGACTAATTTACTATTTTCACACCAGTTATTTTTCTTCCCATATTTATTATCACATCAAAATATACTTCTTCTTTAAGTATTTAAGGGATTTTTTCCTGTTTCTGGAATTATTCAGGAACATTTAATTTCAATATGAATTGGTATTTTTAATGTTAATTTTTCAACTGATCACCAAAATTGAAAAATATAGTGCATTACTGAGCTCTAAATGCATAACTACTAGTTCCTTCCTTCTGGGCAAATACAGAATGAAACAAGACAAAGATTTCCCCAAAAGTCTCAAACTTCACCCTAGGGTTTCCTTTTAGAATCAATGATGACCTATTTTACTATTTGGGAAACTGAACTGCTGGAAAGAATGCAAATAAAAATCCATTGAGACTATCATCTAGTCAAACCTGCAAATAAATTACCAGTTCAGAGTCATTCTGGCTATCAGGACTGTCTGACAAAACACATTTTGCACTTCTGAAAGCAAATCCATAAAGAGGATTGTGGGCTACTTGGAGGTATCTGGTTTTTCACTACTGGAAACGAGAGGCTTAGCTTTATAAAGCTCAGGAAGCAACCTGCTAGAAAAGCTAGAAAAGAAATCCAAGTGGACATGTGCAATCCCTATCTTTAATCAATCCCAGGGTAGAGAAAAACAAATTCTTTACATTTGTGTTGCATCCTTTATTTATTTGTTTATTTATTACGTAGGGCTTATGCACCCCTCCAAATTTCAAACATACTTTGTACTTTCATCAATATTCTACCTTCACAGATGTTTTTATCCACACAATTCCTGAAGCCCAGGCCTTTTAAAATAGCTTCCATCTGAGATTTTGAGAGGGGGGGACTACACTTTCAGCCTTCCAAAAGACCCTGAAGACCTGGCTCTTCCCCTAAGTATTTGTGTAGGAAGGGTGTTGAGTCAGTGAATCAATAGTATGGGTAGCTCTGATGCCTTGGTGAGAAGGATACAATGTGTTTTTATATTGTAGTTTTTATTGGTTACTGTGTCTGCCTAGGATCACTGTGTAAGAAAGGCAGCCACATAAGTTCTTTAAATAAAGTAAAATCTCAGTCATTAATATTGGCTGAAAAGTCACAAAGTTGTATTCCCAACAGAGATAAAGAGCAACTTAACAAAAAAAGATGCCTTGTATCTTTTTAGCATAAAACAGCAGGAGAATGAAGACCATATCCCAGACAGAATACAGTTATCTCTAAAAACAAAATGCTCAGAATGTGTTTTATTTTATCGGATGATCAAAACTGGACAGATTTTTAAAAAGTATACTCAATGATCATATGTTTAAAGCCTTCAATCCTAGAAATAATTTTTAAAAATTCTTCAATAATAGTTTTTAAGTACATTACAGAGTTCCCAATTTTGATTAAGCAAAGTGGAAGGGACCAATTCTATATCATTCCCTTCTTAATGTATAATTTTTCTTATAGGAGAAATGTGAGAATAGTTGTGCTAATCGAAGACTGATCTAGTATAGCATTAAGGAAAAACATATGAGTATAATGAGCATAAGCCCACTGATATTAACTTGAGATAAATTAGTCATGACTAATTGATTTTGGTGATTTGAATAAGTATAATCTAAGTTGGACTAGATTTGGACTTCACCCAATTTCCATCTGTGATCAATTTTAAATGTTAAAAGATTATCTTGTCTTTAAATTATACTTTTTTTAAAATTATACTTTTTTGTTGTTTCAGTGTTTTCTACTGAAAGTCATATCTCACCAGGCCTCCTCACTCACTACTAGTGTAATGTGTTTTAATAATAGTACATAACAGTTACACAGATTAATTTCAATAGTTTTAAACCAGTCCTTTCCAAACTTTTTCCTTCATTACCCAAAACTGCTTATCAAAAAATCCTTTTTACAGCTTATCAGATAGTCCTTATTTAAGTGCCACTGTTTGATTGGGTAATGGGTTTGTGTGACATTACCCAAAAGAAAAATCAATTTTACTCAATTTGGGTAATTTATCCAACTTTAGGAAGCACTGTTTTTAAACTGTATTGGAAGAACTGCAAATATTTACATGATACAAAGTTATTATTTAAAGGAAATAAAAAACGTATACCATACCAAATTGTTCTTCTCCATCAACTGGCTATGAAGTCCAGTTTGTTTTTGTTTTTCATGTTCTAGTTTTTTACACCTTAGCTTCCAGTATCGAACTGATTCCTGAGCTTTGAGTTTTAACTCTTCCTTTTTCTTCTCAGTTTCTAGCCTTAGAACTTCAGATTGTTTGAATTCAGCTAGGTACTTCTCTGCTTCCTTGATTGATTCTTCTAGTTGCTGACCTAGCTCTGTAACCTGTAATTCTGCAGCTCTGCACTCATTTTCACAGATTTTATAGTTGTTCTGTATCTCATTCAGTTGACTCATCATCCTTTGCTGCTGGTTGTCCCTCTTTTCCAAGTCAGCTGTTAAAGCCTAGAAGCCAGCACAACATATTAAGACTTATGCTTACAGACAGATACATATAAAATTACAGTTTGCGTAAAATGAAAATAAATTTCTTTAAATACATGGAAAGCATCAAAGCAATTATTTAGTTTCCTGCAATTATGTTTATTTAAGACACTATTATTTGTTCATTTACAATATTTATAGCCTGTTCCAAACTAAAAAGATTCTTGGCAAGGTACAGCAAGGTCAAAAAAGCAAGCAGTTAAATTTGTTACAATTATTGATAAGCAACCAAAAGCCTAATATGTGTCTCCTAGGTCCCATTAAGCTGCACTAATGAAAGGACAAAGGAATAAATATTGTTTATTCTTTATTATTTGCAATAAACAAAATACTTTGCACTCACATGCATTGACATGCCTGGAATGTATCTCTAGAAGGCATCTATTGTGCTACAGGAAATGGCAAAAAAAGAATCTGACACTATACATACATCCAACTTAAAATGAATCTGTCAAACCTTTTAATTTGTCTCTCCTCTAAGAATATAAAAATAAAAATCCCCATTCCAAAAAAGGGTAATTTGTAGCTGGACCATGTTCAGATATACAAAGTTCTACCTATACTAGATGATATATTTACAAAAGCTAGCTGGCCTATCCCCCTGAACAACTAGATTATTTCATTCTGGGAGAAAAACAGAAATATTTTCCACTTCAAAAAATATTCCTGAATATTGAGTAATACTCTATGTTTGTACAAGGTGTGTGGAATCAACAAGATCTGTTGAAATATTTTCTTGGGCTCACCTGGCACTGATATGAATATAATAATAACAGTAAAAATAACCTACCTAGCACTTTATGTGGAAGTATCAAAAAAAAGTCATAACATCCGATGGAAAAAATGCCACAGTCCACATACAAAACTAATAAGTATTTATATTTCTTTGTTTCTTGATGACAGCCTAGACATCTTCCATAGAGCCATTTAAAATAACAATACAATTAGGAGATATCTCAAAGCTTGTCACCAACCAAGAGAAATAGAAACATTTAATCTCAGCCATTAAATATTGTTATTCCAAATAAACAATTTTGGATATTGTGATCATTATAGCTGAAATTAGACTTTGTAATTGAGCATTTCTCTAAAATGCAAAAGACTTTCATACTCTAACACTTGTGCATATTTTTGGATCATCAAGTACACTAGAAACTTTATTCATATATCTTTAAAGTGGTGTTTTATATATTCAGTTAAATTCAATAACTAAGAAAGGTTTTTATTAATTAAATGTAACTGGTAAGATCCATGAATTTAAATTCATTGACAGATGTGAAAAGACACTTAAAAACATTGAAATGGTTACTTTAATCTTCAATAAATGCTATAAAATGTCTCACCTCTGTGTTAATTTTTTTCCCTTTCAACAGTTGTAATTGCTTCCCATCTGGTGATAATATTAAAAGGTATAGTCCTAAATAATGGCATCTTCAACTTTTCTGACTCATTAAAAATAATTATTTCTCCACAAAGCCTTGGGGAAAAGATATTGTACATACAACTATAGTTTCTATGTAGTATTTAATAAAACATTCAATGTTTAAGCAATGTACAGAAAATACTGTTACATTCATTGAAAACATTTATCTTACATGAAAAAGTGACCTCTGTTTTATTAGTAGTTCATATTTTTCATAAACAACAAGGCAAACTTTTTGGGGATTATTTTCTTTAAAGCACAAGGATATCTAATTAATTCCTAGACATCAACTCTGTGATTGAGATCACAATAATCCTGTTATCTTCCAATGAAATATTTAGGCAAAATGTATAATTCATTCATTTTACCATTATCCACCAACCTATTTAATATGGCAAGAAAACAAAACAAGAAGAATCCTACAACAAATCAGCCATCTCCCTGGTCAACAAGAATTACAACAGACAATACATGCCAAATTGCAACTTTATTAATGGATATTTGTTTCAATGTAATTTTTTTTTAAATTTTTTGCTGACTTTGAAGCTACTATAGAACAGAAGCTAAATACTTAACAAACAAAAGACAATGACATCTGTATTAGCTATTAGAACTATTCCCCAATCCATATTAGAACAATATCTTTATCACACCAATTTATATCTGGTAAACATTTACATCAAAAATGCATACATTTCCATACTTCTGATATGTCCATACCCAACACATTGTTTTTTGTAATTTATAGATATCTTTAATATATAAGCATCCTGTGTATATAACACATTTCACTAGCTGATGTCATACAAGAAGCAATATGTTGGATTGGATGGAAGCTTTAGATTAGACAACTTCGGAGACCAAATATTGTGAACTCTGCTTGCACAAGTGACATATTGACCCAAATCTGCCAAAGTGGCTGGTACTATCTTTAATATTATCAGGGAATACCACAAGTGCCACAGATATGACAAAAGCTGGCAACCAATTTTCTTCTCTATATTAGTAAAAGAGTTATCAAAGCAATGAGAGGCATCAAAGATCAATCTGTATGTCCAATTAGAAACAACCATGGCATAGAGCTCTATTATTCAAAGATTGATTCATGTGGATGACCTTGTAAACTGTAAGATATCACTACCCTGGCTAATACCCTGCAGTTATCTTTTCAATGTCCTCTACTCCTAAGCAGATGCCATAATTTCTTTAACATTAAAATACAATAGCTATGCTTCTGCTTTTATATCTGCTGATCCAGACTTTTTTGAAGGGCATTTTTCCCCCCAACCAAGTGAATGTTTCCTTTCCAGAAATCACTTGGGCAAGAGTGCTACATCCATCTTGGAGACATGTTCCAACTACCAAAATCATGATTGTCAGGTCTTATTCTCAACTGAGGCTTGGCTGGGTAGAAGTTATGGCAAGGCATTGGATTTTGATGGATTTTGAAAAAGATTTTGTTGTCCCTACCTCTTTTAGTCTTTTGCAAGGCATTAAAGACTTGGCTATTTCACTAAGCATTTGGGTCAGATGGATGGATAAACTCTGCTGCTACTGTTGGGAAATGAGATAAATGAGATTGTTTAACTTTGGGTATCTTTGGGTATCTTTCAGCATTTATGTTTGGTGGATTTGAAACTTTTAATCTTGTAATCTAGAGCTGCTTAAGTAAGGGGCGGTCGCTATATAAATCAAATAAATAAATGACTATGTCAGGACTCAGTTGCTCAGTTATGCATTTGTACAAAAAGCAGGACAAGGGCAAAGCAAGAGAAAAGAAGGGGAGCTAATGATATGTGGACTGAAGATGTTCAAATTGCTTTGACTGAAGATATTCAGATTACAATCTACATGAATGGTTTGATGGCTTCAGGATGAGCCTAAGATTGCCTAGCAATCCTCAAGGCAGTCATTGCTATAATCTGAATCCTTCATAACATCAGACAGAGCCTAGTCAACTGTCTTCTCCCATTGTTTATTTTAGAATTGTCTATGCAGAGAAGCTGCCTCACTACCATCAATCTGTTTCTTGTAATTTATTTCACAATAAGGAAATATAGAAAAATCTGCAGCTTTTGTAACAACCACATAAGCCACCGTACTTTTAAATTTTAAAAATTATAAACAAATTTTTGTATTGCTCAGGGACTACATACTGAAAATACAGCAATCTAAAATTAAACATACCTGTATTTTTTTTTTGTTTTGAAGCAAATGTTCAGACATTAAGACTCTATTTTTAACATGCAGAACATTAAACACAATGTACAAACACAGGATTATATAAGACTACATGCAGAATTCTCAGGAATCTTAGAAAGTCCAAGTGTTTCGGTGAAGTAATGTCCAATGTATCCAATTTATTAAACAGAAGTTAAATCTGAAACAAATCAACTAACCATCCTTAATTGTTTTGCACAGCCATTATTTTCCACATCATTGCAATTACAAAGGAGAAAGAAATGCAGGACAACCTTAAGAACATGTCTGAATATGTCAGGAAATTTAGAAAATAAAATGATGCATGGATGTGTCCTTACTTCAAGGTAATAGCAATTGCTTTGCCAGAGTCCAAGAACAGATGGTAAACTCACTCTTCAGTAATTGGATTAAAAAATTAACTATTTAGTATAATTCTAGATTGTATATTTGCTGATGAATTTTGAACACTAACATATAACTGTGTCTACCTTCACGTTGACATATACATTTAATACAATAAATATGAATGGTAGCCATTATTCCAAAACTTCTATTTACTGAAAAGTAATCAAGTAAAACATCAAACTTCTGAATAGACTTTCAAATATATATATAAGAATATGTTGAAATAAATGTCTCAATAGAGCTTAACTTTCCATCAGATATATAATTTACCACAAGTCATAATACTAGATAGCTGCAGTTTTAGGATATAAAATAATCAGACTGCAAAAGTAAAGAAAACATTTCTTTCAATATTTTTTTAAAAACAAGTAAAAAAGGAAATGTTTTGTTTCCTAATGGGAGAAGATGGCAAGAAGAGGGTAGAGCATGAAAAAAGCGGAGCTGCTTATTTCCATCTGTTTTTATGCAAAAAAGAAAAACAAAAAACATAAGCTATCAAAACAGCACAGTGGGAGACAGAACAGGAATGGAGATCCAATTTTAGATAAGAAATTGATGAAAGATCACCTATCCACTTTTGACAATTTCAAATCACCAGGACCAGATGGCTTACATCCCATGGTTCTGAAGGAGCTGGAAGATGTGATTTCAGAACCTCTGAACAAAATCTTTCAGAGCTCCTGGAGCACTGGGGAATCGCCAGAGGACTGGGAAAGAGCTGATGTGATTCCAAACTTCAAGAAGGAGGAAAAAAAAGTGAATCCAGGAAATTAGCTAGATATCAATACTTATAAAAATTCTGGAAAAGATAATTGAGCAGATTTGTGAGCACCTAGAAATGAACAAAGAGATCACTAGAAGCCAGCATGGATTTGTTAAAAAAAAAAGATAATGCCAGACAAATCATAAAGTGACTAAATTAGTGAATCAGGGAAATACAGGGAGATATAGCTTATTTGGACTTTAGGTGTTTGAGAAAGTAGACAGCCGCCTAGTTCTTGACAAAACAGAATAATGTGGGATAGGCAGTACCACCACCAGGTGGATTCACAGTTGGCTGACCAACTACACTTAGCATGTAGTCCTCAAATAAAATACATTATATGGAGGAAAGTATGACGTGGACTATCTCAAGGTTATGCTTGGGCCCAGTGATCTTCAACATCTTCATAAATTATCTAGGTGAGGGGATAGAAAGGGAACTCATCAAATTTGCAGGCCACACCAAGCTAGGGGAAATTATGAACAGTTTGGAAGATAGATTCAAGATTCAGAAGGATATTGACAGAGTTGAGCACTGGGGCCTAGGCAACAAGACATAGATCAGTAATTGAAAAGTAAGGTCCAGCACTTAGGCAGAAAAACTAAATGCAGGCTATAGTACAAGCAGTACCTACTCAACTGTAGTAATTGTGAGAAGATCTAGTGGATCACCAATGGACCTAATGGACTACCACTTGAATATGAGCGAGCAATGTGCTTCAGCTACCCAAACAGCCAATGCAGTCCTAGACTGCTTCAACAGAGGGATCGCATCAAGATCACTAAAAGTGATAATATCATTCTATATTGCATGAATGAATCCACACTTGGAATACTGCATCCAGTTTTGATCACGATACAAAAAAGATGCTGAGAGCTAAGAAAGAGAACAGAGAAGAACATCAATGATGACAAGGGGTCTGGAGGCTAAAGCGTATGATGAATGGTTAAGGGAACTAGATATATCTAGACCTGTGATGGCAAACCTATGGCATGCGTACTGGAAGTGATATGCAGAACCATCTCCGCAAGCATGCGAGCCGTCGCCCCAGAGCAGGTCCACTGCACAAGTGCACATGCCACCCGCCTGCCAGCTGATCATCTGGTAGCTGCTGCGCATGTGTAGGGCTGAGACACGTGCAGGAGATGCGTGTGCATCCACAGAAATATGTGACGCACAATGGGGGTCGCACGTATATGTGCAGATGCTTGGCACATGCGGAGATGATGCACACACGGGCAGAGATGCACAATGTGCAAGCGGGGGTTCATGCATGCATGCATACGCAGGGGGCATAGGGGAGCCCCATGTGCACTGCCTTATGGGTGCTGGCACACGTACATGCACACTTTTGGCACTCGAGGACAGGAAGGTTAGCCATCACTGGGCTAGACCAACAAAGCGATGGCTTAAGGGGGGATATGATAGCTGTCTTCCAGTACTTGAGGGGCTGTCACAGAGAACAGGGGGACAACTTATTGTCCAAACTACCTGAAGACAGGACAAAAAGCAATCGGTGGAAGCTCATTGAAGAGAGATCAAATCTGGAATTAAGGAGAATTTTCCTAACAGTAAAAA
Organism: Laticauda laticaudata; assembly: GCA_004320025.1. NCBI lineage: Eukaryota > Metazoa > Chordata > Lepidosauria > Squamata > Elapidae > Laticauda > Laticauda laticaudata. Next base: position 3,617 of record BHFT01000929.1, on the reverse strand, counting down.
CAATTAATCAATAGGACAGTTTGCCTCCAGGAGTTATGAGTGCTGCATCACTGGAAGTCTTCAATAAAAAACAAGACACCCATTTGTCCAAGATGCAATAAGGTCTCCTGCTTTGGGCAAGGGGTTGGACTAAAAGACCTCCAAGGTTCCTGATGATTCTATGATTCTGAGACAAATAACTCAAATAATAAATTTCTGAGTAGCATCTCAAATATTTACTGCATACATATTACACTCTTGATTTTTGTATGCATGTTTAGTTTAAAATATTTTAATCAAGTTTCTAACTGAAAATTATTGACTTTACAGTTTCATCACTATTCCCAAAGTCATTATTCATTTATTACAAATGTATTCCATTCTTTTAAACTGATGATGATGATGACCTTATAAATACTAGGGAGATATATAAATCTAAGTTTTCCTCCAATGAGCTTCATTAATAGTTTCAATATATTATTTAGTTTGGTTTGATATTGATGTTGTTGGTTGATTTGGATGTTACTATAACTGCTTCAATGTTTACAGTATTTTTTCCTATCCTTATAAGCTGTCAGAATTTTGGTGTATTTGGAAATGTATTCTATATTATATAATATTGTATATTAAAATATGTCATGAATTTTATGTATTAAAAACCCCTTAGGCTGTTGCAGAAACTGGATGGAACAGAATTAGGACCAAATATGTATGAAAATGTTAATAGGCAGCAGTTGTAGAATATACTAATTTATAATAGGTATTTACCTGCAGTTTTAATGAGTGACATTTTCAAATTAAATAAAAAAAGCCCACATGGTACAGATATCAGATCCCAAACCCTACCAGATGACATGCTACTTAATCTAATTCAGAGAAGTTGCTTATGATACCTAAAGTTAGCAATTAATACAACCTTCCATTTGACTGCATTGACCTCTGGTAACCAGAAGACCAAAAATTCATATGTTGAAGTAAATCATATTTGGAGCACTTTTTCAATATAGAAAGGCCTAGTAAGGTTTTGGTTTTGCTGAGTTTTTTTTTCTTTGAATCAGCACCTTAAATGTAAGAATAACTTTGGAAATCAAAATCTGTTTATCTGAAAATTAAAGAGTATTTTTGTAAAGTTTAACTAGGAAAGCCCATGCATTCATGGGTTCATTCAAGTGTTGTCTGATGGCATTCTATGTGAGCAGAAAGAACAAATTAATAGCTACAGAGCCCATTAAATTATTGTAGAATTTTTCAGATCCAAGGTCTTTGAACTGTGGTGGTACAGTGGTTAGAATGCAGCACTGCAAACTACTTCTGCTGACTGCTGGCTGCCTGCAATTTGGCAGTTCAAATCTCACCAGGCTCAAGGTTGACTCAGCCTTCCATCCTTCTAAGGTCAGTAAAAAGAGGACCCAGATTGCTGGGGGCAACATGCTGACTCTGTAAATCGCTTAGAGGGCTGTAAAGTATTATGAAGCAGTATATTAAATGCTATTGCGATCATAAATACTTCCTCTAAGCTGGATAAATTATATTTTATGTGGGACATTTTTCTTAAACTGGCAACCTTCATAGGTTGCATTGAGAAAGACACTAATTTACTTTTAGTAATAGCAAATAGTGGTGCTGAATTGCCATTATTGTGAAAGGGCTGGTATTTCAAATGTTTAAACCAACCCCACTGTACTTTATAATAAAATATAGTATATACATGTGGGGGGGAGGGTATATTGTTGTTGTTGTGTTGCTAACCTTGTTTAATTGTGTCAGCATGTAAAATTTAATCACCTTTATCAAAAGTATTACCCAAAACAGCTGTCCAAGCTGTTTTGTAAAGGTCTTAAAAATTTAGAACTAATGCAATTAGTTTTTGATATCAAAATGAGGTGATAGGCATAAAGTCAGAAGCATATATGACTGTTTCAGTATGAGGTTTTATAACTTTTATAAATTATCCAACTGTTTGTACTGTTTTCACAGATAAGACCTTTTTGAGAATAGATTTAGTAAATGGATTTTATGACTTTAGAGACAAAATAATATTTTTTGAACTCTCTATTCTTTCCTTTAGCAGAATGAAGCATCAGATTAACAATGTTTGAAAGTCTATAAAAGTAATCAATTTTTCCACATAAATAAATAATGTGGAATTTCAAGTTTATTGCAAGCATTCCTGCATGCATATTCATTAAATGGCACTACTGTAAAATGGGATACTTACTACTGGGACTATGGTCACCAATCAAATGTACAATGAGATGCATGCTATTCTTTAAAAAACACACATGAAAATACGACTGAAGTCTACAATATATCCTGCAGAGGTTCCTGACCAGATAAACTGAAACTTATTTTTAAAAAACCCTGGAAGTTCAACCATTTTGTACTACCTGGAAAGCCCTGAAAAAACATAACCTGATTTGCTGGTTGCTGAAGAGTAACTCCAATGATATAAAACTATTTGCAGAATATTTAAGGTTCTCTGTAGTGTCAGAAGTTACCTTTTTCAAATTATAGGGCTTTATTTATTTAAAAGCACATGGAACATTTTTTTAAAAATCAAACTGAAACTTGGCCTCACTTCAGACATGCCTGGACACATATCCAGCATCCCCTTTATTAAGTGAGAGACATGTTTGCTTCTGCATAGGCAAATTAATCAAAATGTGTTGGGATATAGAACCAATTTCTTCTTGCAAGGCATGCTGACCATGCGTCCAGAGAAATACTTCTGGATGTGCTTTGCAAATGTGCAGAATCCTATCACTGTGTGGAAACACACAAAGACACATAATAACCTTTCTCTGCACATGGCTGCAAGCATTGTGAGGATACATCTCTGTGCAGTTGTAGACTTCATACGCAGGCATTTAATGGTTTCGTACCAGCTTTTATTATCTATTTAATGTATTTAATAGTAATATGATGATGATTATAGCATTTTAAAATTGTGCTCAAAAACAGGGTTTACCTCAAAAAACATAGTTTTTCAGCATGGTCTTCTCTGATGGGATTAGGCATTAGATCGTATACAGTTGATGACATCTGTGCAATGTGGATTTTAATCATTTACTTTCATGATATGTCACTTATTAAAACTATAGATAAGCTCCCATCACATGTTAGTATACAGTGTAATTACTAACAGTTAATTTATTCACTCATACTATAAACTAACTGTTGATAGGGCCCATATATTATACATAGTAGCTCAGCAAGACAGTCAAGGATTTTTTTGATAAAACACAATTAAGAGAGGTTAAGGGCCTGTCACATAGGCCGATGGATGCAAATAGTATGTAAAAAGGGCACAGCGGACGAGAAAATTTTCCATCCGTTGTAATCCGCTCTCAAAAGTGCCCCAAATTTGCAAAAACAGAGCGGACAACAACGGAAAGGAACGGACAGTGGGAGGACATAGCCAGGATGTTCAGCAGATGCTCCACGGAAGCCTAGCGGATGGAAGCAGATGGCACGTCCGCAGGGCTTCCGGGGGAGCACAGCTAAGCAGACGCGCAGTGGAAGGAGCGGATGACGCGGATGTAAAGCGTTCACTGCACATGCGGGGAGGATGCATTACGTCAGCCCTGCGGATATAAAAGGATGCAGCTCACAAGCAGGTCACCATTCAGAGGAAAGAC
>BHFT01000928.1:0-31413 GCA_004320025.1 Laticauda laticaudata | reverse complement strand
ATAAAGACTTTGCTGTTGGAACCCAGTCTACCTCGTGTTTTTCCGGACAAAACAGGTGAGGCATGAGTGATTGTAGTCAACTGTTAGCAGACAGATTTAGGTAGCTTCTTTCATTTCAGACTTTTGCTGAAAATAATCATTTGGCTATCTAACTCATAACTCTTGCTTTTGACCCTTTGGCTGACTTCCTCATTTGGCTTTCTGTGACTCTTGAAACATATTTGGGTGATGTTTTTGCTTCTTGGATTATAACAGCATTTTTTTACGCAAAGGCACTTTACTAGGCATTACTAGGTTACACTCCTATTTGCTGTTATTTGTTTTAATGGTAATAAATACTTCAGCTTTGAAGTGTGTGCCAGCAACCTTGAAACAAAAAAATTCCAAATTTTTCCTGATTTTAAGATTTTATGGTAATAAAAATAATAAAAAACACTAGCATTTCTTTGACCAGGGCTACCCTTATAGAGAAAAACAGGGATTAGACAAGAACAGAAATCTGTGGCCTTTAATATAATGTTAAATTCCTATCCCATGGAGTATGGGCAATGATCATAAACAATGGAGGTTCAATAACTTTCACAAATTCCTCATATTTGAATATGAAGTTTGGCCAACTGTAATTAAGAAACGGTATATACTACCAGAAATTACAATATAAAACATCCAACAATTTACTTGAATGTAAATTGTTCCACTTTAATTGGATCACCAAGCATAAACATATATTTTTATGTAGGAAATAAAAGCAGAATGGCAAGTTTAACTATGGTTGTTTGTATCATAGATAACTTTGACTTGCCTTTTTAAATGAAACTTAGATAAGAAGTTTTTAAAAATTATTTATCCTTGATATGAGAAAGATGATAAAATGTATGGTTTTAATAAAGGATTAACGTAATTGGATCAGATATTAACTGGGAGAGATGAAAAACTAATAAAGAAAATATATAGCTATTTATAAGCGAGCAAGTAAAGGAGACAATTTAAATGAAATTTAAATAAGGCTAAAAACTTTGGATATCCAATAAAACTGGATAAATGGCAGAAATTGTGGGTTAGAAATGTTAAATCAACTATGTCAAGTGCATACAAAGAAAACTTGTACAAAATGTTTTATAGATGGTGTTTCTCACCAACAAGATTGACAAAGACGCTTAAAGACATGTCCGCTAAATGTTGGAAGTGTAACCAGACACCTGGTTCGTACTGTCATATGTTTGGACATGCCCAAAGGCAATATTGGAAAAATACATACTTGGTTGGAAAAAATGATAAAGCAACATATAGATTTGAAACTAGAAATATATTTGTTGGGCATCCTTCTGGAAAAGTATGACAAAAGAAATGTATATTTGATTTTACATGTACTAACTGCAGCCAAAATTGTATTTGCATAGCAATGGAAAAGCGAAGAGATCCCGATAGATGAGAGTGTAACTAAAAAAAATATGAGAATGTGCAGAAATGGACAGATTAACACTTACAATTAAGGAAAAATAAGCAACTGAATATTTCTTGACATGGGACTTATACCAATGGTTAGAAACATGGAGATACAAAAAGGACTAATGTTATAAAGATTTGTTAAAGTAGATAAATGAAATATTATTATCATTGAATTAATATGTGATGAGTATTACTGTAAACATTTTGATTTTGATTTTCTAAAAATAATTGTACCCAGATAACATATTGATTGAAATTGAAATTGATGGTTTGTCCATTGGGCATTTCCATTCCATAACTTTTTACGATCTTCCCTTTCTTCAGTGCCACTGTGGTGCATTTGTCCAGGCCAAACTCTATGCTGATGTCAGTGCTGAAAATTTGAACTGTATTGGTCAGTGACTGGATTTCAATTTCTGATTTTCCTTATAACTTTAGATCATCCATGTACAGCAGGTGAGAGATTTTCTGTGAATTGTTAGCAGTTTGATAACCCAGGTTAGTTTTGTGTAAAATTGTTAACAGGGGGATCATGGTGATGATGAACAGGAGAGGTGACAAAGAATCACCCTGGAAAATCCATCTTTTGGTGTTGACCAGTCCATAGCTTTCACTTCCAATAAACAGTTCTGTTTTCCAGTGCTTCATCGCATTTGCAGTGAAAGTACCAGTGCACTTGCATATTCGAATGACATCCAGGCACTTGATCCAGCTGTGCGGTAGTGAATCAAATGCTTTCTTGTAGTCAATCCAAATGGTATGTTTTTCGGCTTTTGCAGTTCTCTAAAATCATTTTGTCGAACAGCTGATCTTTTGTGCCTCTGCTTCCTCATTTGTTTCCTTTCTGCTCTACCAGCAAGATATTATTTGCTTCTAGATCAACCTGGATTCTGTCAGCTATGATGCCGTTCAGCAGCATGAACATGGTTGGCAGACACGTTATTGGCCTGTAATTTGCAGGTGTTGCCCCTTTTGCTGGATCCTTCTGTATCAAGTAGGTTTTCTCAGCTGTTAAACATTCACTGATGTTTCCAGGCTGCAGCATCTCATTGAATTGTTTGGCCATTTTTCCGTGCAGGCTGATCAAGTATTTGAGCCAAAAGTTATGCAGTTGAACATTGCCAGGTGATGTCCAGTTCTTGACTTTTTTCACTCTGTTGCTTATCATTTCAGTAGTTATTTCCAGTTGGTCCATTTCGTTCTTGGAGAATTTCATCTCTGATCCAAGTCTCTGATCCACCCAGCATTTTTGTTGTAACATTTCTCAGTCTCCCCTAGTGAATTATTCCAGTGAATTATTTTAGCAACTCAGTTATGGCGTTCTAAGTAGTCAGTTTGTGAAATTTTGCTGCACCCACTGATTAAATGGTCTACTGTTTCATCTTTCTCATTACAGAGGTGATATTTGCTGTTGATGGTGACGTGCTGAATCTTTGCCTTCATGCAATTTGTGGCTAAGGCTTGTTCTTGAGCAGCCAAAATAAAGCCTTCAGTTTCTTTTTTCAGTATTCCTGATTTTAGCCAATTCCAAGTAAGCTTTTGGTCAGCTTTGCCTTCAATACTTTTCAGGTATTGGCCATGCATAGCTTTGCTTTTCCAATTTTCAATTCACTTCTCAATTACTTCTTTTTTTTATTCAGCTTTTGACTTGGTTGTCTTTAAAAGGCCTCCTTTATGTACTTCCTTAATCATTGCTCTTCATTTTTCTGGATGTAGTCATTCAAGCTGTGTCTTTCTTCTTCTACAGTCTGCTTTACTTGTAGGAGACCTCAATCACCCTCTGCTTTTGGTAAATATAATCGATCAACATCACTTTTAGGATGCAAGGCATGATTCATAGTCATAAGGTTCCTTGTTTTTCTGTCCAAATTGTCCAGCTCCATCTGGATGCAGTCAATTATTCCTGCAGAGTATCAAATCACAAGTATAGCCCAGGTATTTATTGCTTTTATGATGTTTCCACCACTCAATTTGGACTTTAAAATCCTGCAAATTATTATTATTATTATGAGGGATGTAAATCATCCTGGTTAATTTGCCAGATGAAATGCAGATGTACAATATATTATTAATAATAGTATCTTATGACAGTGTTAAATTTGTCAAACCAAATGGTTATATATATATGTACCATAGGGAAGAAATAACTGAGCGATGCAATCCAATTTGAAAAGTGCAAGTCTCCTTGAATCACAGTTGACTTCTAGTGCCTTCCTATAAAAGGGCACTGCCGTTTTCTCTTTTAGGATGCTTTTCAACTTCCCAATATTGCCTACAACCCTGACAGGTTGTAGACTAGACTGATTAAGACACCTGCTGGTGTCTTAACAAATACTAACCAAACTAACCAAAGTCGGTTTATTGGATGGATTTTGAATAGTATAGCTCCCCACATTAAATCCCTTATCCTGCTAATATAAATATTAGCTATTCAAAAAAAGGGAAAAGAATATTGATACTATACACATTGTATGGAGGACAGCCTTCTACAATTAGCTTAGCAATTTAAGGTATTATTATAAGACTTTAATAGAGAAATCAAAGTACCATAAACCTTTAGAAATGAGGTTTTTATGCAGAAGTAGAATTAAAAGCTCACACATTTCAAGATCATTTTTACCGTTTCAAATCTGTGTGATACTTGGGAAAGCCTTGCAATGTCTTCAAGATCCAAGTAAGACATGATGTACAGAAGCAATGTATCCGGCAGTCGCACCAGGAAATCAAAATTACCTCTGCACAGATTGAAGATATGCTCCAGAGTGCTTGCTCCAAACACAATGGCTATTTGAACTGCAATTTTAGAAAATACAATTAAATCAGAGAAACTTAAATAAAACTAACAGATATTAAACAGGTTTATCATTTACAATTTAGACAGTACTTAGGGAACCATTGTTGAAAGCCCACTGATCCTTGAGTTGGTGAACTTGGTTGAGATATTTAGTGTTATAACATACTTCCCTCAACTTCATCCTGAAATGAGCTGGGATGATGAAATCCATAATTCTGAGCAACATAATAATATAGTGATTCTTCTTTACTGTTCTCTACTAGGGCTGTACAAAGTATTTGAAAAGGACATATTGTAATACACACTGCACAAGTGAAGCATCTGTCCTTAAAGTATTATTGAAAGATTTGACTCAAAGTCCACCCTTAGTTGCTTTTTATGTGCCTGCATACAGAGATAATGCTTCTATTGGGCTGCCAGAAAAAGCAAGAGCAAATCTTAAAATTGCAGGATGGTGAGAATAATGAAAATGAAGGCAACATGATGAAAGATAATGAAGAACTCTAACTGGCTGTAAAACATAGAGATGGGCACCTTCTCGAGGCTGATCTTAGCATCATGGAGTAAAAGGGTTTTTTCTATTGTTTTGAGTGGAACAGAAAGTTTTGAAATGGTTTTTTAAAACTATGTTAAAATTACTGTAGAGCTTATTTTTTGTTTTTTATTCTTGTTTTTTACTTGAATAAGAAATTATGCTAATAATTTTAGCATTATGCTGATAATTTTTAAAATCTAGATGACTTTGCAAGACATGACCCAGGTTATCTTATCCAATTCTGGCCACAGGGTATCTAAGCAATCCTCAGCACATTATTTAGTCAAAATCCTAGTGGCTTGGAGTGATGTCTTGATGCTTGCCCATTCTCAACAGGGTGCATATCATATTAAACAGAGCTGCTAGATGATATTTCACAAGGTAATATAATTTTTTAAAATTTATTTACTGCTCTTATAGTCCGACTGGAGATTCAAACCTGAGTTCGTACTTATGTTCAGTCTTAGTCCCTACTTATATTACTGGTGCTACAGGTTTCCCTTCAATTGTTTTATATGACAGAGCTCCTTGGTGAATGAAGGAATTTTCTGAGGTTGAGGGGCAAGCAAAGATTGTTGGATAGGAATTGCACTTAGTGTACTTATCTCCTCTGAGTTTCAGAGACTAATCAAGTATATAATTAAGCTATTTGACAATTCAGTGGCAAAATCTCCAAGGAATCTGAATGACTTTCTGTAGGAATCTATTCAGCTGCATAAGATGAATAAGCTAGCATCCAAATGTGTCTTCCATCTATAAAATAGATAGTATACACAGGGGTGGACTGCTGGGGGCTTATGGGGGTTCGGGAGAGCCCCTAGCTAAGATTATGCACAGTTTGGAAAACCCCTGAATCCCACTCCTAGCTGGCCACACCCACTCCCCCTCACCCTTCCCAGGAGTCCCCACACGGCCTGTTTTGGATGCAGGTAAGTGCAGGGCACAGGCAAAGGCTCGGGGTAGGCAAAAAAAAAAAGGGCCTCCTGGAAGTTCGGGAAGGCCAGAAATGGGCCCGTTTCTGGCTCCCAGAGAGCCTCTGGAGCCCGGGGAGGCTGTTTTCACCTTCCCGGAGGCTCGAGGAAAGCCACCCCCCCCATGATGATGGAGGCTGAAGAGGCCATGTCCACCATGGCCACACCCATCCAGCAACTGGGCAGAAACCCATTGATAAAATTTTTGAAGCACAGCCCTGAGTATATAGATGATAGTGCCATACAATTTCATCTATCTATCTATCTATCTATCTATCTATCTATCTATCTATCTATCTATCTATCTATCTATCTATCTGTCTATCTNACATACATACATACATACATACATACATACATACATATAAATCTGTCTTATTTTTCTAAATAACTCAAGGCAGCAAATCTAGCTAATACTCTTCACTGCTATTTTCTCCACAACAATCCTGTGAAGTAGATTGAGAGAGGTCCGAAGAATGATGACTGGCCCTAAGTCACTTACCTGGCTTTCAGGGCTGGGACTAAAATTTAGTCTTCCTTTTTCTAGCCTGATGCCTTAACCACTACACCAAAATGGCTCTTATGATGTATGGCTCTCCATTTGTTTACACTGTACACTTTCCAAGATAATGATGATGATGCAAAAATAACTGACATTGTATTTACACATTTTCTAGAAAACTAAGAGATTAATTCCATTTTATAAGCTATAAGATAACTACATAGATGGATTCAGATATTATCTTTCTGCTTATGGAATCTTCCCAATAAAGCATTTTTATCAAAATGGCTTCATTTAAGTAGAACATTCCTGTGTGGATGGAATCCTTGTTTAAACATTTCTTATTGACAATCAGAATGAACTGGAATGGACAATACACACATATATTATAAAAGTTCTGATGTGTATAGAATGATGCATTTCCACAAAATCATACTTTGTACAAAATTATTTGAAATAGCATGCCAAAACTCTGCACAAATGGGAAAACTTATTATTAGTATTACATTTGATTATTGTTCATGGTTGATGCTCATTTATTATTACAAACATTTAAAAACTATTATCAGTTCTCCACTATTTAAAATGTTTATTCCATAAGCATTTTGCTATAAGCAATGTCTCACATGATGTTTTTCAGGGAAAACTAATAACTGACATACAATGGGTTGACAAATTTAATTTTACTTTATCTTTTCTTGAGATTAAACATTTTTTTATAACTGCATGTCTATGAATGCCTCCCGACATTACAATGGAACTAAGCAAGGATTGCTTAAAAATGACTAATGTTGTATTTGCCTACTAGCATCTTTTTGAAATTAGCCCTTCAGAATATCTCTCCATCTTCTTTTACTTTAATCTAATTGTAGTTACAGAGTGTCTGCCTTCTTGGAAAAAAATAAAGGCCTTGAGGCTGTTTACTGAATTCACTACATCTTTGTCTAATATAAGGTCTGCAGAATTTCCAATATTGTTGCCTAATCTTAAAAAGCTGATTTTTGTCTATCATAATCAACTTTTTACTACATACAGTAACTCATTGGGTGAAATAATAAATCCCTTTTTATTATGAAATCCTCATTGATATAATGAAAATTGGAGTGTGGCTGAAATATGACCAAGAGAGACATAACTTTGTCTAAAATCAGGAAAATAACTAATATATTTTATGCATTTCTCGTAAGTTTAAAACAGAATACTGAAGTCTAAGCTGCTGCATATAATGTGCAATGATTTGAAATGTATACTTTATTTCTCTTTGTGTATGTTACTTTTTGAGGGCATAGGGTTGAAATATACATTTCAAATATACATTAATATTTGTAATAGTATACATGAATTTATATTATATTGTAATTAATTATGCACTTGTTTATTTTGTTGCTTGCTTACTGTATACAGTAATGCCCAGGATTGTAGTTAAGAGTTTAAGCCAATTCACTTGCTGAGATGGAATAAAAATAAACAAATTGTATTTTTCTCCTATTATTTAGTTCATGATTGGGAATACTTAACCTAGCTTCCTGAATAATAAATATCTAATTTTCCAAAATAATTCTGAATCATCCAAATTTTATGCAGATTTTTTACCAACTGTAAGTCAATGAGATGTAACACATTTCAAGTGTATTTTAGGGAACACAAATTCATATTTTGGAGGAAGATAAATTAGGAGGACGAAGCAGCACTTCAGCTTTCATCCGAAAAAATGGCTTTGGAATATGGGGATATGAAGATTGCAACTCAAACAGATGAGATTTTTCTTGGGATTACAATTTTTGGAAAATATGGGATTGTTTCAGAAAGTTGCAGATAGGTGTTTGCACACAGCACATACTAAAGCAACTTTTCAGAATCAAATTTAAAGCTCTATATTAGAATACACTACAAATTTTACCACCATTTCAAGAATATGTTATTTTTTATTAATTTTTTAAAAAGAGAATGACATAAGGGAACTGTCACCATCAGTAAATAAAAATTTTAAAGAACGTCGAGACTCTTCAAAAGAAGACATGTTGGTGAATGTTGTTGCATTTTTCATATATACTGCTCAAAAAAATAAAGGGAACACAAAAATAAGACATCCTAGATCTGAATGAATGAAATATTCTTGTTAAAATACTGTTGTTCATAACATAGGTGAATGTGCTGACAACAACAATCACACAAAAATTATCAATGGAAATCAAATTTAGCAACCCATGGAGGTCTGGATTTGGAGTTACATTCAAAATAAAGTGGAAAAAAAAACACTACAGGCTGATCCAACTTGATGTAATGTCCTTAAAACAAGTCAAAATGAGGCTTAGTAGTGTGTAGGGCCCCCACATGGCCTTTATGACCTCCCTACATGCCTGGACATGCTCCTGATGAGGTTGGCGAATGGTCTCCTCCCACACCTGGATAAAGCATCCCCTAACTCCTGGACAATCTGTTGTGCAACGTGGCATTGGTGGATAGAGCGAAACATGATGTCCCATATGTGCTCAATTGAATTCAGGTCTGGGGGACGGGTGGGCCAGTCCATAGCAGCAATGTCTTCATCTTGCAGAACTGTTGACACATTCCAGCCACATGAGGTCTAACATGTCGTGCAGTAGGAGGAACCTCGGCCAACCGCACCAGCAAATGTCTCACAAGGGGTCGGAGGATCTTCATCTTGGTACCTAATGGCAGTCAGGCTACCGCTGGCGAGCACATGGAGGGCTGTGAGGATCCCTAAAGAAAATACCATCCCACACCATTACTGACCCACTGCCAAACTGGTCAGCTGGAGGATGATTTCAGCAGCAAATGTTCTCCACGGCATCTCCAGACTCTGTCATGTTCTGTCACATGTGCTCAGTGTGAACCTGCTTTCATCTGTGAAGAGCACAGGGCGCCAGTGGCGAATTTGCCAATTTTGGTGTTCTCTGGCAAAATGCCAAACATCCTGCACAGTGTTGGGCTGGTAAGCACAATCCCCACCTGTGGATGTCGGTCCTCATACCACCCTCATGGAGTCTGTTTCTGACCATTTGAGTAGCCACATGCACATTTGTGGCCCACTGGAGGTCAGTTTTGCAGGGCTCTGGCAGTGCTCCTTCTGACCCTTCTGCCACAAGGCAGAGGGAGCGGTCCTGATGCTGGGTTCCTACGGCCTCCTCCACATCTCCTGATGTACTGGCCTGTCTCCTGGTAGCGCCTCCATGCTCTGGGCACTACGCTGATAGACACACAACCTTCTTGCCACAGCTCGCAATTGATGCGCCATCCTGGATGAGCTCCACTACCTGAGCCACTGTTGTGGTTGTAGACTCCGTCTCATGCTACCACTAGAGTGAAAGCACCGCCAGTATTCAAAAGTGACCAAACCATCAGCCAGGAAAGCATAGGAACTGAGAAATCGTCTGGGTCACCACCTGCATTTATCCTTTATTGGGGATGTTTGCTAACTGCCTATACTTTCCACCTGTTGTCTACTCCATTTGCACAACAGCATGAGAATGTCATCAGTGTTGCTCCCTAAGTGCAGTGGACAGTTTGATTTCACAGAAGTGTGATTGACTTGGAGTTACATTGTGTTGTTTTAGTGTTCCCTTTATTTTTCTGAGCAGTATAGTTTATCTGTTATAAATGACTGAATAGGAATCCATAATTATTTCCTGTGCCGCAAATAATGGATATTTAATGCCAAATTTTAACGCTTTTTAAAAAAGATGTCAAATTATTAGCACTATATCAGTGGTGGTGAACCTTTTCGGCACCAAGTGCCGAAAAGTGTGCGCCTGCAAAGACTTGAGCTAGCTGGTGCATGGATGAACATTAGAAACCGGAAAACCAGGTGGCTGGCGTGCATATGCATGCTGGGAGCTACACTTTCGGTTTCCAGCTCTGCCATGTGTGCGAAGACCACAGTGGTCATGCATGCATGAAGACCAGCTGGCTGGCATGCATGTGTGTGCCGGAACCCAGAAGAGCAACAGGTAATGGCTGGTGTGCCTGGAGAGATCGCTCTGCATGCCACTTCCATAGGTTCGCCATCATGGCACTATATTATGCCTTCACATTTGTCATCAAAATAAAATAGTGTTCTGTTATTGGAAAGCCTAGCTTATATATAATTGTTAAAAATAGGACTTATCACATTTTTTTTAAACGTGCATTTTCTTCAAACTAGTACGTTCATTGAGCTATGACTAAATTCATAGTATTCTACTTTGGAGGGAGGGATTATCCAAGAAATCTTCATGAGATTCTTTGAGTTCTCCAGGCCTTGCTTCACGGTATTCACTCCGAAGAGAAATTTTCCACCACCTGAAAATCACCTATGAATGGAGAACAGTGACAAGTATTTAGAGAAATCATTTAGATAAATAACTGATATGGTGATTAAGAAGATGGACTGAGAATGGGGAGGCCCCAATTAGGCAAAGATGATTTAGAGCCAGTCACTTCTCTCAGTCCTAATCAGAATCAGGCTCTATGGCAAGCTTACTGAACATTTCCTGCTTCATTGTATCATGTATTGATAAGCTCACTGCAAAAACAAGGCAAACACATGCAAAAAAGCAGAGCCTGTACATTGAAACACTCAGAACATTAATATTTATATAAAATAATTTAGTATGGACATTAATAAATATATTGGAATTTAAAGTCTCTAACTGGCTTCCTTCTGGGAAAACACATAACTTCTTTACTAGGTTTGCACATCAGACTTAACAACGGTTCGTTTATTAATGATTTACTCAATCCAATGTTGCAGATTCACATAATACAGTTAACCACAAAATAATCATAGATTTCCATTGAGCCAAAATATGATTGGGTTATTTGTGATTCAGTCACACAAGCATAACATAGGATTGACTTAGCCACGGAGAACACTTCATATAGTCAGGATGAATACCTCAGAGGCCCAGATTCTACAGCGATTTGATACATGTTGTGGTCCTGGGGATTTTCCAGTTTTAATTTGACCAACAAACTTCAAATGCTGATAAAATATTTTTGGGAAATTCAATATTAAAAATAGCATTTCCTATAATGTTTAGAAGTTTGAGCTTAAAAATGCCCTACAAAGAATCAATTGCAAATAAATTACTTGTATTTTGAAAAGCTCCATATTTTGTCATCTAAAATAATGTGAAAGAGTAATACTAATAATCCTTCCTTGCAAAATATTTTATCTTTCTTTGCTACTGGATAGAGAAGGTACATCAAACACTTTGTTATAGAACACAAGATAAAATTATACTTATACACTTCAGAAATAAAGGTATTTCTTAAAGATGGACAGAAAAGATGTGCCATGGAAATAGGTTCAAAATAATGTGTGGATCAAGTTCTGGAATACATAGTTGTGCTAATCTCATTGATCTATGGAATGCTGCACTGATGTAATATGTATATGCATTTTATGCTGTTATACAGTTTTACCCTCTTCATTTGGTAGAGTTTATCAAATCAGGATTTCTGGTTATTATATATACCTGTGTTTCATAGTGCTATTTGGCTATATCAATATTTTAATCAATATTAGCCAAACATTATATAAAGAACCAATGAAGATTGCCTAGTAAATAAGTAAATAAATCCTTAAGAAGCAGAGGGAAGAAGAAATACCAGATGGGATTCTGCTTTTATATTCAGTTTATTGACATGATGCATTCAAGTAAAAAAGCCCTTATTGATGTATAGTATTACAACCATATATTTAGTTATGATTAAATGTATCATAAATATGATAGAAACTGTCTAAAGGTATTTTGATATTTCTTTTTTATCCATTTATTGTTCTTTAAAATATATTACTTTTAAGTCACAGAAAATAGAAATTTTACTTGGTATACAGTATTACCAAGAATGCAAACACTAAAAATTGTGTGGATTGAGAATCAGATTATATGCACATTTACAACTGCTATAATGTAAAACATTGTACAAATGTTTGATTGTAACTATAATTATATACTTTATATATTATATATATTATATGTATAATTATATACTTATACTTCCAAATAACCATCTAATCTTAATCAAACTCAGATACAAATACAAATGTCACATAGAAGAAACTTGTACTATGCATATCTATTGGTACTGTAATGAATCAGTTTAAGTTTGAATTGTACTTATTTGTTATACTGTTCACACACACACACACGGCATATAAGAAAGTATATACTTTCTTAACAATCCAAATATATTCCCAACAGTGGTGGGATTTTTTTACCACCAGTTCTGTGGATGTGGCTTGGTGGGTGCGCTTTGCACACGCAGAGTGTTTGCAACTGACCTTCTCTTACAATTCTGCATTCTCCCTGTGTCTTCAACAGCTGACGTGTGGCAATCCGCTGTGCCGCACGAAGCAGCTAAGTTTCAAAACCAGGAAATAAAGGTCAGAATAGAACTGGGGTGGGTGGGCGAGCCCAGCAGCTGATCATCGGAGCTACTGGTTCAGGTGAACCGGGCTGAACTGGTAGAATACTACCACTGATTCCCAAGGTAAAAAACATGGGACAGCTTTGTTACAACACAGCAACTTCCAATTCCCTTAAATAATTTTTGTTTTCTGTTCTTTTCCCAAGAAATGAAGTAAGAATCTAATTTCATTTCTCATTACTTATCTCAGAAGATTTTTTTTTAAACAGAAAATCTGTGAATAGTTTACCTGGCACAACAGGAACTAAGAGACCTAAATCTTAGCATGTTATGAAATATTGGGTACATACACACTGCCTCTGATTGTTAGAAAGAAAATAAGAATTTTTCCGTGAAATTGTAAATAATGACTGCAAGGTGAATTGCAATTTCACACTTTACTTCCTCTTCCATGCTTTCAAAACAGAGCAGTTTTGAGGAACTGGAAGAAGAGTTACTTGGCTTGTTATTGAATATAGTTTTTCACATCTACAATTATAACTAATTAAAAGAGTGGCAGAAAAATTGTTTTTGAAAAAAGTAAAAAGAAAACCTGAATTTATTTATCCACTGCAAAAACAAACAAAAAAAATACAGGCAGATCTTTTTGGATACAAAATCTGAGAAACCATCCAATGATTCAAAATTAAATTTATGAATACAACATTAATCAATTTGCCATATTTAAGAATACTAGTAAGATTGTTTTTAAAATCATAAGACAGAATAGCTATAACACAGAGGTATAAAATGATTTTATCATTATCCCTTAAATAAGGAATGTTCCCTTCCTATTCTGATTTATATAAATATACTCATTAAAGTAATTGCTGAAAATCTGTGATTTTTCCCACAATATTTCTTGGAAAACACATAGAAATTTTTTAAAGTGAGCTAAAGTAAACATTTAGAATAAGCAGCTTTGGATCTTTCAGAAGATGATCCATCTTAGAAAAATGTTTTTAATGATTTTTTAAAAAATGATATGCACTATATTTTACTGGATTTACTTGGAATCTTAAATCACCATATGAGATTCAGCATTTAATGAAAACCTAACAATGATTAAACAAACCATTGATTGGTGTCATTTGTGAACCTAGCCAAAGAGCAAAATTGTGGAGTGAGAGCAGATTGATCCAATAAAATTTAGCCAATATCTCATTCTTCTTAAAAATGAAAAACGTATCAGGGAAACTGGGTGGCTTTCTTACATTTTAGCTTGACTTTGAATTTGCACATGAGTTGTTTATGATCTATTTTACAGTCAGCCATAGTCTTTGCTGTTATAATTAAGCTCTTTGTGCTCATAATTTCTGTAGTTTTATTTCTGTGTACACCATCTGGTGATATTTATGCATATAGGTATTGATATGGTCATTGGAATATAGTGTAAGCAAGGAGGAAGTGATTGGACTGGCAGAAATTTTAAGTTGATCTGCTTCATTTCAGTTTCTTAGTCCATACAGCTGAATTACATTTTCCTTTGTAATATTTCCAACTTTGGTAATCCAGTCTCCAAATACAAGCAGAACATCTTGCTTACATATTTTGTTAACTTCAGATTAACCCCCTCTTCTTCTGCATCAGTAGTTGGAGCATAAACTTGGATAAGTGTCATAATAAATGGTTGCCTGTGACGTATATTTTATACTATTTAATTGATTGCATTGTTCCCAAGTACAGCCTTTGTTTTAGCTTTCTTGATTATGAAAGAAACCCTGCTTCTTGGTTTTTCATATTTGTAGTAATAAACAGTATGATTTTTTGATTGAAAATTTCCAATTCCAGTCAATTTCAATGGAATACTAGAAAGTTCAATGCATAGTCAATTATTTTGTCTTTCATTGTGTGAACTCTCCCATGTAGATGTATCTTGTATATTTTTTCCACTACAATGTCTTTGCAGCTTCACATTTTCCGTTTTGTATAGCAACCTCAGCAATTAGATATCTCAAAGGCTTTAATCTAGCCATTTTGTAAACTTCATTAATATTCCAAAAGATACTCAGTTCTTCCTCAATAACATGTTGAGTCCGTTAGACCTAAGAGGCCAATCAACCATTACTATTATCAATAATTTTATATTGTCTATTCACTATTAAATTTAGGGGTAGTTTGCTACTGTCATCTCTTCTGTGGCATGAAATGATGTCACTAATCATCTGCCTCCAGTATCTTGCTATGTTGCCAATGCCCAATAAACATACCTATTTGCTTTAGCAAAACAGCTTTGCTGGGATTATATAATCACAATGTACACACCTGGCATTCTTTGCTCACCTCTCCTAGAAACTGTCTGTCATCTCATGGAGGCAGGAGAGAAGGATTTGAGGGAGCAGGTCTTCTATTAGGAAATTATTAAAATATGTTCTAGTGTTGAATGAATTACTTTTTAAGCAATCTATCTTATTCTGTTTTTTTTAAAGTGACAATTCAGTTACCAGAAAAATACATTTTTATATTTACTTAAAAGCAACTGTAAGGAACCACAATTGTGCCAGGTGCAGTGCTTAACTGAAATCTGGCAATTTTACCTTAATCATCTGGTTTCTGAATTCTTGCCCTAATTTATCTGCTCAGGTTCTTGTATTTACAACATACCGATCTTTTCTGACCAGTTCTGGAGAACCGGCAGCAGAAATTTTGAGTAGTTCTGAGAACCAGCACATATCACCTCTGATTGGAGATTTTACACTATCCTTCCAGTGCCACACCCACAGAACTGGTAGTAAAAAAAATTTGAATCCCAGCTCCTTGCTACTAAATGGGCTGTCTGAGTATGGGAATAAAATCCAAAGAAGATTGAGGATATAATACTGACTTGTTTAGTGCATGGTTTCTAAAACACTAGCCCTAAAAAATATTTACTTAGAAATAAGAAATATAAAACACTCTGCTCTTTCAAAGAATCTCGCTTTCATGTAATTTTGTAGGTGTAAAAGTTAAAGCATTTATAGTATTTATTTTTCAAAGTTATACTTATTGCCTATCTTCCTCTAGCTAGTTGTTCTTGAACAAGCATATTAATTTTTCAAACTATTTTCCTTGCTCATGTATAATAGGGGGCAAATGTAAAAAATCAGGAATTTTATTGATCAGTAAAATGAGAAAGTGAGACATACACGTCAGCTTCTGCCTCTGTTCTATTTGGAGGCATACAGATTATGAATCATAAACATAAATTTTATCACAAAGGGCTTAATTAGAAGATTTATTATTGCTTTAGTTATTGAACATCTTTATACCAGTTATTTGAGGCAAATAAGTATCAGAAATTGGCAAATTTAAGCAAATTGTTGCTTTCCAGATATTACTACCACTTTTAGAAGTTCAGACAATGGCCATGCCGACAGGGGTTTAGAAGTGTTGTAGCCTATTCCTACCTCAGCATTAAAAGTTGAGGGCCCCAGCCGCGAAAATCATCTTATAAATTGCACCTGAGCATTGTTTTGTTTTGTTAGCCGGAGCTAGCATTAACATTGCAGTCCATCCTTACATTCCAGCACTGAATCAGAAACTGTCGGTAAAAAGAGGAGCACACGGCGAATTTCTCTCCCCCCTACCCCCCCCCCCGCTTTCCTTTTTTTATTTTGCCCGCAAGGAACGTTATTCTCATAAAAAGTAACCGACATTCCTTCTTTCCCTTCATCGGGGCACCGTCCACTATTCTTTCTTCTTCGCCACTTAAATCACCAACCTCCAAGAGAAATGCCAAACAAATCTCTGAAGGCCGATTAAAAAAAAAAGGGTGGGGGAGAAAAAAATGCATACTTACCTCCTTCCTAGTAACGATGATTTGGTAGAAGTCTTTGCTGGGCGAAGGCGCTTGTCCGCGCGTCTCGAACAAAGTATCGTCCAGGAGAGACGCCATTTTAGGACGCCAACTCCCAGTCGCTCTGGCAACCAGGAAGGGGCGGGCGAATGGAAGGTCACTGGAAGCTCAGCCCCCTCTCTTAAAGGAGACGACCAATTTTTAGGGATAGAAGTCGCGGAGGTTTTTTATCACCCCCAGGAAGGAAAAAGAGACCTCGGAATCGCCACCGTTGGTGGGGGGGAGAGCGGACGGGAGCGATCTCGCCGACCCTGAGGGGAATAACGCTTGTACGTACACCGGGGGTGACGACCCCAGCGGAGGGATACCTCTTTTCCACCCAAGGAACGTCTGAGACGAGCGGAGGGGGACAGGAAGGATAGAACTACTGCCGATCTTTAAGAGAAGGAGGGGGGCTGCCGGCTCCGCGGCAGGGAGCGCAGACACAGGGAGGAGGAGAACACCCGCTGCTGGCGAGGGGGGGGGCAAGGGGGGCCCTCGGCCCCCTTTGGGGGTGAAGTAGTCCCCGACCTCCCCTTACGCCGCTGGAGGGGTACGGTAGCGGAGGCAGACGGCGCACTGATCGGTGCTGCGGCTTCAGCTGATAATTGAAGGGAAGAGGCGCCGGGCAGGACAGAAAAGGAGCCAGGGCTACCGGGGAGGCACGGAGCGCTTTTGCGGAGGCCGCGTCAGGACAAACTAGGTACTATGCGAAGGAGGGAGAAGACAACACGGGCGGCGGCGTTCACTTATTTTGCTCGGCGACGCTTTTTTTGTGGGAATGGAAGGTCCTTTCGTTTCCTTGCCTGTTTTTTCCTGAGGGCCGAAGTGGGGGATGGGTGGGTGGGAGGGAAGGGACTGTTTTGAGGAGCCTGACAGAGGAGGCTTGTGGCGAGGGATGTCCTGGGCCGGGGAAGGGAAGGAAAGAAGGGCAGAGGACTTCGTTGGCTGTCTCATGGGTCGAGGCCTTACGCA
Organism: Laticauda laticaudata; assembly: GCA_004320025.1. Taxonomy (NCBI): domain Eukaryota; kingdom Metazoa; phylum Chordata; class Lepidosauria; order Squamata; family Elapidae; genus Laticauda; species Laticauda laticaudata. The sequence continues at coordinate 13,959 of BHFT01000928.1, read as the reverse complement.
GGTATGAGGAAGTAATCGGCCAGAAAGGAAAGGTGCTTTTTATTACCGAGGTGGGAAAACTCTCAGGGTCAAGGTGTTTCTCCCCCCCCCTCCTCGCCCCAAAGCAACGAAGTGACGAAAGGGAAGCCAGGACGGCAGAAACTGAGCTGCTAAAATGGCCAAGCGGTAGGGTGAAGCTTATCGTGATTCAGCCCTTCCCTTCCTTTCTTTTCCTGTCTTTCTTTTGCTGGCTCTGATGTATGAAAAGGGTGAATTTGAAGACCCAGTTTATAGGCCCCTTTTCCAACATTGCCGAAAACGGACTCGAGCTCCTTTCTGCGGTTTGGGCCTATCCTAACCTCTTTTCCGACTTTGGTCTCTCTCCCCCCCGCCCCCCCGCGGTAAAGATTGTCTTTATGGTTTTGGGTGGCTGTTAAATACAAAACGGCAGCTTTAATGTTTATCCTGAATCCGATTTGCATTTCGCTGTGCCTCGCTTCTCAAGTCTTCAGCTAATCACTATCTCTCCCCCCCCCGCCTCTCATTTTTTTCTTGGATGCTGTTATTGAGCCCCCTTGAATTACTCTTAGGAGAAGCAAAAAAAAAATCCTTCTCAACCAGACATAACACTTCTTCTTCTTCTTTTTTTAAAAAAAGCTAAATTATCAGTTGTCTTAATGCTGACCTGGCTTTGGGGGCCGAAAACTGGGGAAATCATATTGTGTGGGGGGGGAGATGTGGGGGGGGGGAGAAGAATGGTCGTTAATAGATTCCCTTAGGTGTTGAATCCTAATACTGGAGCAGATTGTTTTCACCCTGTAATTTTAGAGCTGGTTTGTGTTACTGGTAAATTCGAGAAGAAACTATCCTAGCTTGTGGTTTGTTTGCATAACGCGTCGTATTTAGATATTCACATTCCCCCCCCCCTTTCCTTCCCGCACGACAACTTGAGCTTCTGCCGACTAGTACCGGGCTAACATTCAAAGTGATCTCGAGGCGTTTGCCAGCCTTGCAGGCCGAGCTGCCTGCTGTACAACTTTTATTGTTCCTTTCTCCGAATGGGCAGTCCTGTCGCGGTGGAGGTGGGGGGGTGTTCTTCCTAGTGGGCTTAAAAGACATCAGGAATTTGAAAAAGTTTACATTAGGAACAAGAAAACATTAAGGCGGGGAGAATGGAAAGTTTTGTTCAAGAGCTTTTAAGAAAGAAACATCGATGTATGGAACAAAGGTTCTGTCTGTATTACAGAGGCCTACATACTAGGCCTGACTATGTCGCATTTACCGAGAAAAGAAATGAAAGCTTGGCATTGGACTACAGTCAGTGTCTGGAATGCATTTTAGAAATATTTCTAGAATTCGTTAGACTTAATTTCAGGATTGCTTTGTCAGTGTAGCCCTGATCTAATAATTTAATGGGGAATTCTGCTTGCTTTTAAGCTTTTCATTATTAGCCCAGTTAATTAACTAAGCATTGAATTGATACAGCTTTAAAGCCACATCCCATTACTCTTTTGACCAAGTCATTTCCCTATTTTATAATGGTTTTATTACAAGAGTAGGTTGTACATCTGTGAAAGGTTATGAAATAAGAGTTTGTTCTTTGTTTCATCTAATCCTATATTCCATAAATAAGGAATTATTTTCTTTACCAGTCTTTACCAACTGATGACATGTTTACAGCCTGCCTCCATATTAACAGACATGTTGGAAGGGGGTGAAATTTTATTGGCCAACAAAATCACATTTCAAAACTTTTGAAATTTCAAGTGTCAACTATTAATTTTTCATAATTTGCATTCAATATATCAGTATGTTTCTATTCAAGTTTCTTAACTTGATTAATAGTGTTAGAATTATTTTGTACACATGCAGTCTATTGGTTAAGAACCTTCCACTTACATAGTAATGTTGAATTGATGTCATTCTTACTAAACACTAATTAGGACTTGCATTTTATATATTTGAGAATGTGCTGTATTAAAATTGAAGTTTCTGATTAGGTTTAGGCTGTAACCTGCTCTTAAATATTTTAAAATAAACACACTTGCATCAAATAGTTTAAACAAAGGCATTAGAATCTTAAAAATATTAAAAGGGTGTGTGTGTTTGAGATATTAAAAGGTGGCCTTTATCCTATCCACTTAGTATACAGTAGCCTTGTACTAACAGGTGTTGTTCTACTACTAATTATGTTTGAACATTTCCTGTACTTTTGGGGGAAGTGGGAGATGTCCCATGCTGACATTCTTTTCCTCTATATTGTTGTCAGATAAACAGATAGGATAGAGGCTATACTGAATACCTAAGCAGAAGACTATACTGTATGTATCTCTGTTGACTGGCTGGCTCTTCCCAAGTATAGGAAATACATTCACTAATCAAATAAGAAATATAAAGGAAAATGTATGATATCAGCAAAGTACTGGGAATGCTGATGTGGTCGAAAAGCTGAAGATAAGAAAGGTGTAAAGCCTAATAAGGTACAGATCCACTATAGTTGAAAAGTATAAAGAATTAGTAACATTTTGTTACACTTTTTATGAATTATGTGCATGTTCCTAGAATTAAATGAGTTTAGTATGGTAGATTTTGAAGTTATATGGAAATATTTTGGAGGCTTTATTATCTTGCTTTATGGATATGATGCTGGCAGGTAGGAACTGAAAATACTTTTCAGTTGAGAATATTTATCTGCTTTATACTTTGGGATGTTTAAAAGGCATGTCTGAGAACACCAGATTGTATCAGGGGAAAAGAAGACAGTGTAAACAGGTTACCTATATACATTTGTAATTTCTCTTTTTCTTTATATTTGAAGTAATAGAATACTCTGAAATAAATAATTTCCACAAAGGCCCTTATATTCAAAAATATAAATGAAAAGGACATTCTAATAAACAAATCCTGCAATTTCTTTAATTAACTGAAGCTATTTCGCACAGCATTCAACTGATTTAAAGATGTCTGACTGAAAGAATTATTAAAATGGAGTTGCTGAAATTTTTTAATGAATAATGTAAAGTTATGGGCACTTGGGCCCTAACAGTAAGAACATCCTACTTAGTAGAAAAACTTAATAATAGCATCCTGAGATTGTATTTTCCTGCATTACAATATTTCAACTTTATTCAAAGTTTTAGCTATATTGTACTCAATGTATTGTTTTCCTGGTCAGGTAAACTTGTCATTTCTGCTTCCTGTTAAATTTTGATGTAATAATTCTGTGTGTGAAATGGTTGATGTTAGTAATATTAGACACTTTGAGGTGTCCTTTCCAAACTATTGCTGACAAGAATTTTTATTTCTTTTATTCCTGTTTTTGCAGTAAAAACAACTTCCAAAACAGTTGTGTAGTAGATATGTCTAAGCTGGTTTTCCTTGAGCTGGTGGCTTTTATATGTGTTGGAACTATAGTTCCTAGCATCAGCATAGAAATTGTTAGTTAAAAATTCCAGGGCTGCAGTCCTAACACATATGGAATATGTGAGATCAGAGAAAGATAACCTAAGCCAATTTAGACTTAATTTAAAACTTCTTCAATGTTGTTAATATAATGCATATAGCCATATATTTAAATACATTGTATTAGTACTTCTAAATCTTTTAATCTCTTAATATTAAATCCTACAACTCAAAGAATCTGGGTTCCCTTAGGCTGTTTTTCAAGTAGATTTGTTTATGTATGAGTGCATACATAAAATTTGAAATTGTGTTGCTAAAATAATTTTTATTGCCACAATTGTAAGTCTGAGTGAGAATTAATAAAACAGTATCTCAAAAACATCAAGATCAACATCTAGCTAATTTTGCCTAATTTAAGAAAATTAACTTGCATTAGATCAGATTAATATTTTGTGGGAGGCCACTAGGACCTAGAGCCTGAGAAGTAAAAAAGAAAATCCCAGAAGAGGGCAGTGGCAAACAACTTCCATATTGTTTCCAAGAAAATTATACATGATTTGTTCATGAATTACCAGAAATTCAGTTCTATTCAAATTAAAATTTCTTACTAAAGTAAAACCTTTTTTTATTTTGCTTTTTAAGAGCAATATTTTCAAAGGCTGTTCTCAGTCCTAGGCTCTAGAAATACTGTTTGATATGCTGGGTTCCTATTCTTTTAGCATCCTTAAACAGTCACTTTTTCCCCCTGTCTTGCTGAGTCCTTTGAAAAGAGGACTCATATATTCTAAGTGTAGTATTGGTGAGCCATTGAAGTCTATGTATAACTAGGTAAAAAACTTTGGCATAAATTATAAAGTGGATTCAGATTCAGCCATGACACAAAAACATTCCTAAATGTGGGTGGATGAAGTATGAAAAATGTAACATCTACAGGTGTAATGTAATGTTACTGAATATCAGCAACAATTATTTTTTCATTATCAAACTGCTAGTTAGCCCTTTCAGGTAAACCAGACAGGAAACGATGAGCTAAGTTTACTTTATTGTAAGGGTACATTAACAGAGTGTTACAAGTCTGAAGGTACACATTTCTGGCTATCACTTTTAATTGTCAATTCAGCTGAGGCAAGTCCTTCCTAAGTTTCTTTCTTTGAGACACTGAAGGTTTCCTCTTCTCTTGTCTGATTGTTTCCTAGGCAGCATCTCCTCCCCTAATTTTCCAAGGTCATCCACATTGCTTCTATGTCTACACCTTTTCAATGATTTCACATTGGTTGAATGTCGATACTTAATGTTTGTGATGACATGGCTATGATTTAACATTTGATCAGAAATGATGCTTAGTGCTATATTTTAATATAGAAAATTCAGAATTGTGGCCTATGAGATACATGTGGTTCTCCAGGTTATTTTCTGTGGTTTAAAGTAATAATTAGGGAAAGCTGAGGCTGCTGTAGTGATATGAGTATTTTATGCTGGATAAATAAGCAGACTGGATATACTAGGAAACACTTCCAGAAGAGGATTGGTATGTTGGTGATGACGTGGTACCTTGTCTCAACAACAATGGGCTTGCACAGTTGGCACTTAAGTCTTTTATACTATTATCATGGCCTTTTTAGAATCCTCAGCAGTGCTTCTTGACAGGGCAGTGTAGAACTATACTTGGGCAAGGAGGAAGAATGAAAGAGATAGTTGAGTAGAAAGATTGGATCTGGCTGCCTCACCATGAAAATTTCTCTGCTTTGCAAGGAATGAGAAAGCAGCAAGCAAGCAAAATATCTCTGCCAGTCAATGAAATGTCTCTTCTTTGCAACTGCATTTCACACAAAAAAATTAAACATGACACACACACACACACACACACAAAAACGCCTGGTGATCTTTTTTTCATTGTTAACTGGGCAGTTTTGCATCAGTTTGAAAAGTGTACTGTGTTGTGGCCATTAGGCTAATGTTATAGTCCTCATGAATCTGTTGTGACTATTTGAGTTTGAGACCTCTGTTTGAAAACATTTAAAACAATAACCAAGGAAATTATCAGGACTGATACAGAATTAAACTCTGGGAAAGTATTTGGACTTGTTTGCCTTCAGCAAAACTATCTGTTCATTCAGTATTTCCCGCTTAGAATTCATGTGGATGCAGCATATTGCTTGACTTGATTTGGTCTGCCATAGAGTACATTATTTGAATTTATCCATTTATTTTAAATAGTGCAATTACATTAGATCCCTTGACTAATCTATTGAGGCTCTAAACTTGTGAAAAATAACTTTCGTGCAACACTAAGCTTGCTCCTTGTATTAGTTGCTAGTTTTAATTTAGTCAAGTATAATGTTTTAATGAATAATACAGAATAAATTAAGTATTTGAACATAAAATATTCTGGTTTGTTGAAGTATCTTAATAGCAAGAATCCACAAATAAAAAATTAGATTCCTTTAATGGGAAGCAGTGTTGTCTTTTAGGGCGCTAGAGTGTTAGGATGAAAAACTTCTACTTATGGTTCAGCCAGATAACTTGTTAATATTTTCTAGCATCCTGCATGATCTCTTAGGAGGGATCATGCAGATGAGCTAAGAATTTGGCAACTAGCACTTAGAAAGAGAAAGAAGTTGAAGATTGTGATTGATAGAAAAATATGAAGTGTTGCTCTCTTAATCATTGTACTGATTGGATTTGTATTGAGATGAATAAAATATATCACTCTAGATGAAATCTCAGTTATATTTCCTTCCCTATTGCAGTTTAGTTATCATTTATTTATTACATTTATATGCTGCCCATCTTGCCTGGAGGCAACTCTAGGCAGTTTACAATCATACCCCCCCAATATAAACATTAAAATAATAAATAGTAACATTAAATTTGGTTTAATATCGACAAAGATGGGGAAGAAGTGAGCAAGATATATATGGGGAGCAGATGGGGTCTTAGCTTATTAACCATCTTCAAAATGATACTTCCTCATTGAGGCCCCAGGCCAATTGGCAGAGCGAGGTTTCTAGGCTCTTTTGGAAGCCACATGGGTGGTGTGGATGTAACCTCAGGATATCATGTTCCAGAGGACAGGAGCCATGACGGAAAAGGCTCTTCTTCTGAACCCCACCAGCTGGAATTCCTTCATTAATGGGATCTGCAGCATGCCACTCCTATGGGTGAGGATGGGATGGGCCAATCTTACTGGAATCCTCATATAACTGAATCTGTCCCATGAAGAGTCGGATTATTTAACCAGTCAATGTAAAAGTTACATCTACATACATGATACATATATTTGTCTTGAGGCAGTCCTGCTAAGAGGTTTACAAGGATGGTTAGAAAAGAGCCCTTTCCTTATTACATCAAATGCAGTACTAAGATTTCTAAATATGTATTTAATCTTTCTAAGAAGACTATCAACAGTGATTATATGCTTCTGAACATTTACAGGAGACAGAACATTTACAGACATTTGCAGCAGTCTGAAGATTGGAATCATCCCTTGAAATACCTTTCCTTTTCCCAAATGAAATACCTTATACCCTCTGAAAACTTGCTAATTTAAAATGTGTACATTTGATTCAATTCTGAAGTATGATGAAACATCGTCTGTGTTAAAAGTCTTAATTTTATTTAAATAGCTATGGCCTAAAATTAAAAATAGTTGAAATCTCTTTATATAAAAGCAAAATACCATTCACGCATCACCACAAAATCTCCAGAACTGTAAAGCCTACAAACTTGAAATTTGGCGTGTATGTTCCTCTTGGCTTCTAGGTGCTTACTAAGAAAGGATTTTTCGAAATGACCATCAGAGCATTTTGTATATTATTATTAACACGCTCTGATGCTAAGGAGTTCTACTCCCCCTCCCCACCTGAAAAGAAATCTGTTCCAAATACAAAACATAAGCAGAGGAGAGCAGTTTTAGTTTCGCAGCACCAAGCAGCTTTAGTACAAAATAATTGAGCTATGCCACACCCAGGGCTCCTTGCTGTCTCCTCCTTGCTCATACAGCAAATACTGTTTCATTTTCCAAACAGCCCTCAAAACTCTCACACATTGACAAGACACTAGCTAGATGAATACCGATGAATGCTGGTAGGCAGAAGCAGAACCCCCCCCCCTTATTTTCCTCCCCAAAGATTAAACCCAACCACATAGTTTCGTAGCGAAGCACAGGTATCAAGCTAGTTATTGTACATATGCACATGTATGTAAATGATATACATACTATTCGGATTGCAATACTGTAGTCCAGTTATAAGCAGAAGTATGTACAAAGATGTTCCTTGTTCTGAATGAGTGACCTTTATGTTGGTTAGTATTATTTGATTCCCTGTGTATAAAATGTGCTTAGTTAAGATGAGCCCCTGAAACAGCAAGCAGCTTTTGGTATCTAGCAAAGAAAAATGTATATGTTTTTTAAACCATATTTTGTAATCTATCTCTTTCACGACTGAGACTTTAAGGTTCTTAAACTGGATATAAACTATGTGGAAAAGCTAACATTTACAAAGTATAGGCCAGAGGTGTCAAACTTGATTTCATTGAGGGCCACCTTAGGGTTTGTTTGACCTTGGGGGTGCCGGGGGCAGCATTGTAGCTAGGGGGCATGGCCAGCTTGATGTCACTTGTGTCGGGACGCCTGGGGTGGCCTGAACACTGTGCCAGTGAAAAGGGGCTTCCAAGCTCCATTTTCACTGGCAGAGGATTGCAGGAGGTTGTGGCAGCCGAAAACTGAGCTCAGAAGCCCGTTTTTGCTGGTGTATTTGCTGGCAGCAGCACCACGGGCCAGATCTAAGTACCCTGCAGGCTGTATCTGACCCCTGGGCCTTGATTTTGACACCCCTGGGATAGGCTATGAAAAAAATTACAGATAGCTATTTTATGCTGTTTTACTGGAGAAATTTGAAATGCAGTTAAGAAAACTTTACTATTAAAAAAAAACATAATTCTTGCTTTTGTATGCTTCACCATTATGGTTTATTTATCATAATAAAATATTAATGCTATATCATAATTATATCATGGCACAGATAATGTATGAAACTAGTTTTCCCTTGAAAAAAAATACTAAACATGTGACAGAAGACATAGTAGCTGATTTGTTGTGATTTGCCAGTCCTCTTGTTCAGCTGATAATGTCAGCAATCTTTATGCTGGCTAGCTACCATTTGCTATCTTTATGCTGGCTGGTTGGCTGAGTTTTTATCACTCAATCCTTTCCATTTAAAAACAGAACAAAAAACACTGAGCCACCAGCACTTATTATATGTACAAGAATAGGTATGGAATTCAAGAAATTGTAAATAGAGAATAATGGAAGCTAGTGTTTTAATTAACAATTTTCTATCTGTATAATCTCATTCCAAATTAAAATATTTCAAAATCTGAGGGTGGGACAGGGTACAAATGTTAAGGTAGCTGTTGGCAAGACATTGTTGCCCATGGGCATAATGTTTGGAGTCATAGGTAAACAGTGTATATTTTCTGGAAAGTCTGGAAAACCATGTTCTATACTGTTTATAGGGAAATGCTGCTGATGAAGAGTTAGTGACACATAAGGGAAAGTCCATTGTTGTATGCTTCGAAGTGTTTTGAAATCATGGACTGTATTGAGCCATTATTGAAGCACTTCTGTTATGTTCCACTGTATAGATTTGGGCTTCATTTGCAGATTAGAAAGTTTTTCTAATTAGAAAAATAATCTTTGTCTTAAGGATAGATTTTTCACACTTTATAGTAACTGCACATGTTTTTAAGCACATAATAAATATTCTTTAATTTGTGAAGAGGGATGTAGTACAGGTAGTCCTCTCCTGATAATCATTTGTTTGGGGCATGTTCAAAGTTACAGGGTCACTGAAAAAAGTGATTTACAACTGGTCCTCCTAACTTTTACAATCAATTGTAACAGTTCTTCATGGTCATGTGATCAGATATTGTGTGCTTGGCAACCAGTATGTATTTAGGATGGTTGCAGTTTTTCTGGAGTCTTGTGATCACCATTTGTGACCTTTCAGTCTACCTAGGACAAGCAAAGTTAATGGGGGAAGCTACATTCACTTAATGACTTCATGATTCACTTAGCTGCAGTGATTTGCTTAATAACCAAAAAAAGGTTATCAAGGGGTGCAACTCACATAACTGCCACCTTGCTTAATAGCGCGAAATTCTGTCCCAATTGACATAAGTTGAAGATTTCCTATACATACTACATGAATGGAGTGGCGATGCATTGTGAATTCATAAAGCATGGATTGTGGTCATGCACAGATGCAGATAGGACAAATGACAAAACGTGCAAGATAATTTCATCCCCCAAATCATACCATTTATATTCTGATTTCTGATGCAACAATATGAAGGCAACATTTGTGTAATAATGACACTCAGTGTGTGTTATCATTTTGTTATAATTATGATTTGCTGCAGACCCTATTAGCAGTAGGTATTTAAAAGGAATTGCAAAGTTGATCACTGTACTTAGTAGTTAGGCAAAATGCACATAACAGTCTACAAGTTGCAGCCACTCTTTTAGTGACCATTTAAAGAAAACGTGGCACTGATTAAATGTCACTTGTGACTGATCTACAAATTTGTGATTATTGCAGTGCCCTCACAATAATGTGATCCTGATCCGGGCGCTTGATGCCCAGCTTGCAATGACATCGTAATTAACCACAATTATGTGATAGTTACTTCCAATGTTCTCTGCTGGCTTCTTACAAGCAAAGCCAATGGAGAAGCCAGTGAGAACTTGTAAGTTGCTTTCACCCACTTCACTTTTCCACTTGCCCATGTTCATTAGCATTTGCCTGAAACATCTCTGCCTATGCCCCACTCTTAAGTGCCTACCTGCACTTGCTCACTTGAACACCTGCATGTGTCCTGGAATCTGTCCATAATGCTCCATAGTACTTGAACCCACCAGCTTCCATGCCTTGGATTCCCACCTCCTGATGCTTAATGGCCCATGTAGTCCTGGGGTTAAACATCAACTAAGACTTTGGGTTTGTGCATTGCTAAGCAATGCAGTTATATGATATGTTTTACAACTGCATTGCTTGCCTACAGAAATTCCGGTCACAATTATCATTGTAACCTAAGGATTGCTTGTATGCTGTCATTTCCTGTCATGGGGAATGTGAATGACCTTGGGGAAAGAAGAGAAGAGATGCTACCTAGGAAACTGACAAGAAAGGCAGGAACCCTCAATGGCTTAATGGTCAGAGAAAGAAACTTAGGAAGAATACCTTCTAATGGATCTAGAAGTTAAAAATGGTAATGGGAAGTTTGTGCCTTCAGATTTACAAGATTTTGTTAACATAGCCTTACAATAATGTAAGATTTGTCTAATCCTGCTTCCTGTCTGATTTATCTGGAAGGGCTGAAATTTCCTCTAGACAGGGTTGAATGATGATTGAGCTTAGCTTTCTGATTTTCTGAAGGGTACAGTAACAGTAATACACCAAAAGGGGTGAAACCATTGGGTATGGTTAGAATAGTAGATTGCTCCAACACGCCCCCTCCCCCCCCAAAAATAATATGGATCTAATATTTGTTGAAATTCAACTGCGAGCTAAATTTTAGAAATGTGGTCTAGTGGTCTGCAATGTCCCTCACTCCCAACCTTGAGGTCAGGAAATCTTTCTGCCTCACTTCCATAGCTTGACTTCTGGTTCACTAGTTTGTTTTTACTTGACATATTGAAGGTGGAATTCTCCATTAATTATTTGATATAGATCATTCAGGTGTAATTCAATCTAGAAGCCACAAGTGCAGCCCTTCTGACTCATTTTAGATTAAAAAACAAACAAAAATAAAATTGCAATAAAATACTCCAGTCCGATGTTTGAGAATAGTTTGAGAGCAGAATAGGTTTGCAAGAATCTAAGTTTCATCTGACTGTTATTTTCTTTGTGGCAAGATTCCAATAAGTTTACTATAGTATGTTGTAGTCCTTATTTAATGTCCATTCAGTTAAACAGTTAAAATTATGGCACTGAACGAATGGACTTGATGACCTATGCTTGAATCTTATGGTCATTGTAGTGCCCCTGCAATCATGTGATTGTGATTTGCTTGGCATCTGGCATCTTACAACCGGTTACCAAATGCCCTGCAATCGCCATGTGCAATCTTCCCTGTTGGGTTCTGCAGAAAGCTAATGAGAAAGCCATTAGGGAAGGTTGCAAGCCACAGCCTCCTGCCCAGAGGAATACTTTTGGTTCTGAAGGCTGGCTGCAAAAGGCTGTCATAAAATCCAAGCAAGAAATCTTCCTTGGATTATGGGAGTGGCTTTTCCCCCTAGCCTCTTTGAGAGCAAAAGTACTGCTTGGCTCTGTGCATGGTGAAATCAATGTGCCAAGCAGCACTTTCAATTTCAAAGATGCTGGGTGAAGAATTCTCTAAGTGAGGCACTTTTTATTACCTGTAAATTGTTAAGATCAGGGCCAAATGGAAGACAATGGAGTATGTGTTTTTTTTTAATGGAGCACTTAGAATCCAGATGGGTAACTACATGGTTTGTAGGTGAGTTGGTGAACTTTATTTGCAAGCAAGTAGGGATAGTTCTTGACTTACACTGGTTGCTTAGCAGCCATATGAAATGGACTCCCCAAAAGGTACTTATAATTCTGAAGTTCCAATGGCTGCCCTCCCTTTCTGCATTCTTGTTACTGCATTTTGGGAGTGTAGAAACTGGCCCACATTTAGAGTTGATTCCAGTATCTCCTGGTCACATCTTATGATTCATAACATTTTTGCTGAAAAACTGGTGTTTACTTCCAGCAAAAACATCTTATAGTGAATAATGGTTTCACTTAATGACTGTGGCATTTCCTTAACAACTTCAGATTCCATTGTGATTTGCTTAACAACTGCCACCTAAAAGTCTACAATTGGATTGGTCAGGTAACATATTATGACACTTATGACTGTAATGGGCAGTTTTCATTATAGTACTATGTCAACAACTATCTGTAAAAGAAAGATTGTCTATGTGAAATGCTGTGCTTCAAATGATGCAAATCCTTAGGAAAATAAAAGCATTTTTTAATGCCTGACTGTGGATTCTTCATCCTAAAGCCAGAGTGGCTTCTGTATGTTAACTGGAAAAATGAATTTTAATAGAATCAGCTTTTTCCTCATCTGTTAATAGAATGAATTTATGTAAAGGATGTTTTTGAAGTGAAATACTTTGTTTTGTTAAAGCTAAGAATTCCAGGAAACATTTTATGTAACAGAATCTAAAGTGTTTCAGTAAATGATGAAAGGCCTATATTCCCACTCTTTTTTATTGGAGTTTGGTTTAACATTCTAAGAAATATATTAAAAATCTAATTAGCTATTTTTTCTGCAATTTGCTTGATCAGTGAACCTGGATATTTACTTAGATCTCTGAGGTTAAAAAAAAAAAAAGCAAGAGACTTGTTTAGCAGCTTTCCCATTGTTTCTTATGCCTAAAGTCACAATCCCTGTTAAGCTTTGTAGTGGAACAAGGGAAGTGCTTCATGTTTCTTGATTAGAACATTTTGAATGAGGTTGTTTAGTCCTGAGTTGGAAAAAAAAAAGATTTTTGCTTTGTAGACACCATAAACTATCACTTGGATTTATGTAATTTATCTTTGTGCTTTTATTTAAGAATATTTCTTATTTGGGAGCCTCCTCGCTGACGGACCGTAGATTGTGACTCTCTGTGGCTATGGTCCATGCTCTTTCGTTGGAGAGCCCCAATCATTACGATTAGAGGCTGATGCTGCCTTGGAAGGGCGGTGAAGTAAGGGGAAGCTGCAAACCAGGTTGAGGGGAGCCGTATCTCTCCTCCTGGGCTTGGTCTTTTTCCCACTGAAGACAACTGCAGTGGTGGTTTAAAATGGCCACCCCGAAGAGGAGGACTCAGCTGGATGAAGCTTTGTGCAGGAGGGAAAAAAGAGGTGGATAACATCTGAACCGGGACAACTGGGCAATACAACTAAACAAAAGTACCCCGGATTAAGGTAACATGGAATTTTTAAGAAAAGTGAGCGGTGAAATTACAAAGGAACAGGAAAAAGAATACGAAAATATTTTTGACAGCTAAGTGGGGCTTCGAACTGGGAAAGGAAGAAGCCGGAACTAAAGATTTAACCAAATTGGACTAAAATATTTTGGCAATAAACAGGCATAAAATAAAGCTGGACTTAAAATTGTCAAAAAATAATAAGTTTACAAATTGGAGGCTGGACTGTGCTGGGATATTGAGGTTCGAAAAACCCTAAACAAAAATATAAGGGAAAAAGTTGAAGACTTTGTATAATGGAGAGAGCCACCTTTTGACAAAAACTTGAGCTCAAACAAAACGGAAAGCATTCTGTTTCTGAATGAACTTGTGTGGATATAAAGCCCATGTCACACTGCACCAACGGATGGAAAGAGGATGTAAAATGGAGAAAAACGCTTGGCATCCGTTGGTTAACGTGATGCATCCATTCTGTACTCACTGCATACGTTTTTCATACTCTCTATCCGTCCAGTATCCATCTACTGTGATTTCATCCGCTCAAAAAGTTTTGAGCTGCACAAAACTTTTTGAGTGGATGAAGTATC